>PVJH01003740.1:0-136796 GCA_004026705.1 Nesogale talazaci | reverse complement strand
AGAACCCTCTTCACTAATTTCATATTGTTCATTTATGTGCGTTTTTTTTAGCAGTTTATTTGAAAAGGCCGCATAAGCAGAGTTTTGAACTGGTTCATTCCACTTTGACTCCCTGTTGAGAATTTACATTTTCACCTGATATGTATGAATTAGAATCTACATTTCAAGTATCACCTAAGGATCTTATGGAAATATATATTTTGATTCAGAATACATGGACTGGGACGGCAAAAACTGAGCAACCAGTTAAATCAAGATGAACCTAATCAAAACCCTGCTCATAACCCACAATTTTTTAGAAAATTTAAAGCCAGGAATAGCCCTGGCTCAATAGGTTTCACAATGTAATAGTCTATACAGTCAAATCTGGGGTAACCCAAAAGGCGATACATGACTAGTGAGAAAGAGGATAAAGTGGAAAGAAGAAAAGCAAAACAGAGTAAATAAAATTGTACATAAATCTCAAGAGGGGGAAAAGTGTGTTATAGCAAGAATCACTCTTGAAATTTCTCCATGATAAATCCTTGTGAAAACACTGAAATATTTACTTGTTATGCGTAAAAACTAGAACCTCAAACAACAGACCACATTTTCTGTCAAGCAATATGAATATTAGAAGCATAATTTATGACACTGTGTTATGATGCTCCTGCAACCCAGTATATGTTTTAACAACACTGCATACAACAAAATGAAACATTGCTCAGTCCTGCATGAGCCTCACAATTGTGATGATATTGGAGCCCACTGTTGCAGTCACTGTGTCAATCCATCTCCTTGAGGGTCTTTTCTTTTCTTTCTGCTTCTATTTAAAAATGACTAAGAGTCTTTACCAAGCATGATGTCTTTTTCACAAATCCAACTTGAAATATTTAACCCTCCCCCTCTTTTAATTCTACTTTTAGCCACTTATTGCTGGATGGTTCCAAGATGGATGCTTCTGGTTACTAAATTCTAAATTTGAAAGCAATAAATAGGTGATATTTCACTCTGCCAAAATCTAGGAGTCGGTGTGAGTCATTCTGGCTTCAAGAAAACTGGGAGCGGTAACATTTGTGGGAAGCAGAGCCTAAAAGAAAGCCTTTACTGATCACTGTGTGAGGTGAGTAAATGAATGGTAGACTGTGTTTAAGACTGTGAAGTTCTCAGACAAATATAGAATAAATTAATTTACAGATGAGTAGAAATGAACTAGAGAAAGACTATGCCATCAGACAAATGCTATTCAGAGAGAAAGAGAATTTGGACAATGGTGTGAAGGACACAAAGCAACTTAGAGAGTCTGTCAATGGGAAAGATGGAGTCCCTAATCATGTTGGAAACAGGCCATGTTCCTAATTACTTATAATTATAAAAATCCTAAATATATTTAAGATTTCATTCTAATTCTTAAAATTTGTCAATGCTGTCCCATGTTTCCTTTGGTGAGCTTTTGAGTGCTAACCATATGCTAGTTAGTGCTAATGTTATGGGGGCCATTAAAAAATAATTTGTACCAACAAATTATGCACAATTCTAAGAAGTGAATTGATCACCTATCTCTGCATCACAAATAATCACAAGTTTAGCAATTTAAAGCAACACTAGATTGTAGCCAGAGCATGGCTAGACCTTGGATACAAATCAGAACTTCAGTGGTACCCATTCAGGTCAGCGTGGTCTGTGCACAGTACTTGTAGCTTTTCAAGGAGAAGCAAACAGTCCTTGAGTGAATATCTATCCTGGAGTTTGTTTGATCCCTGTTTTTGCTTTATAAATGGTATATTTTCAGCACCAGATGATCTGATTTTTTAGGTAACTTTATTTTAAGAAAGTTTTTTATCAAATTAAAAAAATTCCTGAGTAAATGCAATCAGTAATTTATTCCAAATTTGAGTATGAATAAAAAGAGAGGACACCGCTCAGTTCTTTGCTACATGTGTGAGTGAGCTGTAGCCCTCTGCTTTCTTAGAGATTCACTCCATGTGCTTCTTCTTCCTGTGTCTCCATTCATTTATAACAACATGTGGTGCTCAAACAGGAACCCAAAAGGTAGTCTGATGGACTCAAGGAACCAAAATAGTAATCTATTTGAATACTGCAGTTGACCTTGGCAAAAGGCAGAGTCATGGGAAATTCTGTATCTACAGAAATACAACATATCGAAGTTTTGAAAGCTATTTTAAAGACAACCGGGATAAAATTTCCATCTAGAACTTTTCAGAAACTTTATTTGTGTACATAAGCATTGCTATTAGTTTCATTCTGAAAACAAGAATCAAATGCTAAAGTATGGAAACAGGTGGGGCACATCAAAGAGGTGAAACCATTGATCATGATGTTTGGCATTAATGTCGTTAATTAATATTGCTTTAAAACCATTTCAATCAGATAATGGAATTGAAAGAGAAAATCCTGCTTGCAAATATGTTACAGAAGCTGCCAGTATGGACGCATCTAACAATCCTATAAATAACAAAGTTTATGATAGTTTTGACTTTGAATCTTCCTCCTCAGATTCTTCCTCAGAAGAACAGGATAAATTTTCCATATCGGAGGAATTAAAGAATTTGGTTTGTTTAGGAAATAAAATGTTTAACTGTCTTCAGTTAGATTCTGGAAAGGCAGTTATAGAACTGGCAGCCTCTTATTTTGAGGAAAAACTTCCAGCATAACCCAATGAGAATAAGATTATGTCTCAAATTCCAGCTGAGGGATTGAAATTATTACGTGCCCCACCCCCTCCACTCAGAGTTTAACTCTAAAATAAACTCCTTTCCAGTGGTCACAGTAACCTTTATGCAGTGCAGCAAAAGACGACTCCCAGCAAACCTTTAGCCTTTGCTAACACTTAGTTAATGCAATTTTCATCTTTAAGTGATTGTGAAGTTTAGGTGGACACAATATGCTTCAGAAGGCCAAAGTAAGTTTCAAATAGTCAAAACAAGAGCTAAGGGTTTTGGATGTGGAAAAATGGGGCATGTCAGGAAAAACTGTGAGAAGCCAGGGGAAGATGGAACTTTCCTTTCCAGTCGTATTTCATCCAGCGTATATCAACGATATCACATTGGACAAATGAGAGAGATGGCGATATCTTGCTGGCCCTATTTTCCCATTCAGGAAACTTCAGCGGGGGCTGTCTTCAAGGCCCCATCAACAACTCAAGGAGATTACAGTTTTCAGTAAACTCGGGCATGGGACACATTCGGATGGTCAATTTAAAATCTCGATCTATTGCATGCTACTTCTGGAAGTGCTGCTTTAGAGCTTATTGTTCCTCATGATTTGCCATTAGAACCTTCTCAAGGAGTTGCGAAAATCCCTCTGAATCTCTTTGGACCTATCCCTGATAATACTGTGGGTTTCAATTTATGCCAGAGCAGTATAAATTCACAAGGAGGGCTGTTCCACAACCGAGTGATTGATTCAGATTATATTGGAGAGATTTCTGTAGTGATATCTACTTCTAAACATATTCAGTTTTCAAAATATCTATGAATTGTTCAATTATTACTGTTACCTTATCATGAAGGAAAGGCTGCTCCTGTGGAGAGGAAGAGAAGATTTGGCAACTCTGGGGCACATGTGTTTTGGCAAACATTCATTGGAGAAACTGGCCCTTTTATGGTGTTAGTCATCCAAGAAGATGGCTCTATATAAATTTTCTAAACTTAAATGACAATAACTTCATGGCTGCTGAATTGCATTGGGAAATTAATGTTTCTAAAGATATAGAACAACACTGAGTCCTGGTGGCACAGTGGTTGTGCATGGGACTGTGGCCCACAGGGTTGACAGTTCAAATCCGGCAGCAGCTCTCCAGAAGCAAGGCTGGACTTCCTATCCCACCAGGGCAGCGATGCCACACATACAAAAATATATAGAACAATCTATATGGTATAAGAACTTTGAACAAGACAAAGGGCACCCAGCTATGGCAATAAAATGTGGAGAAGGGTATGGTTATATTTATATAACCATATAGGAGAAAAGAAATTGTACATTCTATATAAGTGGATACAATTATGTGATGGCCCAGAAGAGACCTTGCCCTTGGAGCTAACTGAACCAGGATTTTGCTGACATGAGCATTACCCCAAAACAAACAAACAAACAAAAAACAGTTTGAACAAATGAAGAAGGCACTATTATTATATCCTATGAAACTGGAGTTGAAGGAATTTCTATATGTATTGAACAAGGGTAACACTTTTTAAATTAAAATATCAGACTTGGCTGTCTATTATCAGAAACTCAGGAGATAAGAGTAAGCCACGATAATTGCTACTTTTCAGAATTCTAAGCACTTAAGGGCTTTCCAATTTAAATATAACAGGAAATTTTTCTGTACCTCCGTTACCCCTATGTCAATCATCAACCTATTTGCACTTGTCTAATTGGGTACATTGGAGAACTTCCAGAGAAGAATAGGTCCAAATGTTGGTTAATAATTCCCAAGGAATTGTTATTGATTGGAACCCTTCAGGTTCCGCTCAGGCTAAATCTAGTGCAGCTTATCTTAAATGGCATTCTCATAATCACACAATTGACACAGAAGCTTCAGAGCCTAATTTTTTTTGGCATGGGGGCGGATTTTCTCCTCCCAGTCCTCATATGATAGGAAACCCCCTCCAAAGTCATTTATGGAAATAGGCGCTGGTTTGTTCTCTATTATAGGATGGATTATCAATAGTACTAATAATGCAGGAAATTAAATCTTGTCCTTCACAGTTAATACAACCTGATATGCCAAGTTTGTGTGCATTTGCCATATCTTCTCATGAAAGGATCAATCAATTGGAATCACTCCTCTGGAGAAATTAGTGGTAATAATTGTTCTTCTTTACATGTTTCAATTCTTCTATTTCTTTTAATCACAGTGGTGAATGTATATATATTTTGAGAGTTCAGGTAGGAATATGGATGCCTATTCAATTTTCTCATCAATGGCAAAGTTCTTCAACTTTCACTTTAATTGACAAATTGGCTAGATGACTTTTGAGAAGATCAAAACAATTTTTAGGAATTTTAATAGCTGTGATTTTAGGAATCATAGCGATTACTGCTACTGCTTATACTTCAGGATTAGCTTTACATCAGCCTGTACAAACTGCTACTTTGGTAGATGATTGACATCAAAATTCTGAGATTTTTGTGGTCCACTTAACAACATATTGATCAGCAGATTTATAAACAATTGACTGATTTATCTCAAACAGTTATTCTTTTGTGAGACCAGTTTAATAGTATTAAAGATCTAATTAAATTGCAGTGTGATTGGAATCCTACCTCCATATGTGCTACTCCTGTGATTTATAAAGACATTCTGTGTCCTTGGGATCATGTTCAAAGAAATCTGTTGAATTATCACAATCTATCACAGAATATTTTGCAATCACAATATCATATACAGGATACTTATAAAAAGCAAATGGAACAGATTGATGGCACCTCAAGTGCTCGACAGTTCTTTGCAAGGTCTCTATCAACTTAACCTTATCCCCTCTCTTACAAAAGTATTTGTCTCTTTTTCAGGGTTGCTTTGGCTCATGATTTGTCTTTGTTTTTTTCTTTTATACAGTCTGCTGAAAAGTCCTCGACAAAAGTACTTTAGACAGGAGACATTTTACCTTGGCAGCATTTTCTCTTCATCTGGAAGCTATAAAAAAGGGGGAAATGTAGCTGAGCATGACTAGAACTTGGATACAAATCAAAACTTCAAGGATTCACATTGAGTCCATAATGGTTTGCACACAGGTCCATGTAGATTCTTAAGCAGATGCAAACAGTCCTTGAGTGAATATCTACCCTGGAGTTTGATCCATGTTCTTTGCTTAATAGGTGGTATATATTTTTAGCATCAGATGACCTGTTTTTTTTTTTTTAAGATAATGTTGTTTTAAGGAAGTTACTTATCAAATTTTGAAAATATCCTGAGTAAATGCAACCAGTCATGTATCCCCATGAATCAAAAGTATGAATAAAAAGAAAGGACTAAGCTCAGTTCTTTGCTACACATCTGAGCGAACTGTAGCCCTGTGCTCTCTTACAGATTCATTTCATGTGCTTCTTGTTCCTCTGTGTCTCCATTCATTTATAACAACACTCAATCAGGAATCCAGACACAGTTACATGGGTTTTCTGCAAAGGTGTTCAACTACATCACTATTCTATTTGCTTTTTTCCATATGATCTATGATACTTCAGTTTGGTGTCAACTTGGCTGGACCAGGATGCTCAGTTGGCCTTTGGAGTCTGTCTGATGATATGCGCAGATGGGCTCTGTTCTGAGCAATCAAACAGTTATAGGAAGTTTAGGGTGGAGTACTACACCTTACAAAGGTTACAACCTTGATGCATTTGGAAGGAATTTCATTGGGTGTGAACTTCTATAAGTTGATGTGGAGAGGATATCTTTCTTTTTTGGTGGGGGGGGGGCATCACTGCCCTCTGGTGGTTGTGGGAGCTACCCAGCACTGCTCCTGAGAGTCGCCACTGGATTTGGACCACCAAGCCCCCAGGTCGCAGTCCCGCACTCAACCACTTATGCTGCCGGGGTTCAGCCGAAGATAGCTTTCTTACTACTACTGATCAGCACCTGGCATCTGGCTCCAGTTGCTAGGTGCCAGTGAGTTAGAATTAGTTCTGACTCAAAATAACAATGTGTACAAAACATTGCCAGAGCCTTGCCATCCCCACAATTATGCTTTTATTTGAACCCATCAATACAGCCATGGTACCAATTAATCTTGCCTAACAGAGTCCTCTTTTTCAGTGCCCCATTTCTTTGCCAAATCTGAGCCCTTCTCCAGGACCAGTTCCTCCTTACTTGAAATGAAGTCTCACCACCCTTGCCTCTAGGGAGCATTCTGGTTGTACTTCTTCCACACATATTATTTGTTTGTTCTTTTGTCTGTCCTTGGTGCTCCCGTTCTTCTCCAGCACCATAATTCAAATACATTGATGCTGGTTTTATTACTCATTGCCAAACTTTCACTCGCATATGAGGCAGTTCACAACACATGGTTCAGGAGCTCAGTCCACAAAGGAACCTGTTTGCTTTTCTCTACTTTAAAGAGCTATTTTGCATGAGGTTTACTCAATGCATTGTGGTCCTTTGATCTCTTGACTGCTCCTTCCATGACACTTGATTGTGGATCCAAGCAAGACAAATCTTTGGCAAATTCAATCTTTTCTCCATTGACCATAGTTACCTACTGGTCAGTGTGAGGATTTTGCTTTTCTTTCCATTGAGGTGTAATCTATACTGAAGGGTGAAGTCATTGATCTTCTTTAGGAAGTGTTTCAATTGCTCCTTGTTTTTCAGAGCTAAAATTATGACATCGCTTATCACAAGCTGTTAATAAGATATGCTCCAATCTTTATGCTGTATGTTTCTTTGTCTAATCAAGTTTCTCTGATTATTTGATGAATCTGATTATCTGAGTCACAGTTCTGCCATATTTCCTGCCAATCCTGGGAGCTTTCCCTGGCCTACCATATTGCCTGCAGACCTTGAATTCGTCAACTCTGCAGTACCAAGCTTCTCTAGCTTCTGTTCCATCTTCCTGGTGGGTGCCTGATTCATCAACCCTGGCAGCTACATGGGTTGAAAAATAAAGTAGCAAGCCTGACTGCCTAACCTTGTATTCATCTGCTTCTGCTTCTATCAACCTGTGGTCTTTTTTCATAGTTCATCTCCCTACCTCTTAGATTATCAATCCTGGAAGCTGTACAAGTCAAGAAAAGGCTCCAGATCCATGTCTTCAACCACACTGAAGGTTACTATGTTCACAATTGTGTAAGCCATTTTATTCATATAAGATTATCTCTTTATATTCATTGTGTATATATTAGAGACAGAGATACAGATGAAAAAAGAATGACTTTTAAGTACTGTTTTTCCTTCTCTAGCAATCTCTGTCTAATATACCATCCTAGAAATATTTATAAAGCTGCATCTGATGTTGAATGTGCATCTGGTTAAGTCATCCTCAATCCAGATAATCTTCTTTTGGATTAGTTCAGAGTCAACTGATTGATAAGCTTATCATAAAATTGACACCATATCATATCCCCAGGTATTGCCCACAGAGAAGTAATGGAGATCAGGCTTAGGATTTGCATACTGTAGGAGCAGGTCCAGGAAATTAAAAAGGGGGGTTATTGGTAGATAAACAAGTAATTGGAGATCTACTAGTTTCATAAACTTTTTAAATGAGCAAAATATTTTCTCATTGAGTTATTTGTCAAATATTTTGCTGAATAAGTATTTTATAGAACAGAAGATGGACCTGATTATATTTTAAAAATAGGTACAATGGTTACTTTAAAAGAAATTCATTTTATTGGGCGCTCGTACATCGCTTTTCATCATACATCGTTCAATACATAGTTACATATACTGTGCCAAGCACCCCACTTGCTTGTCCTCGTCAATGTTTTTTCAACATCTGCCTTTCCCCTTGGGCCCTTAATATGAGCCCCATTCCTTCCCCCTTCAACCTTCCCCCCACTCCTCCCCAGTCCTCTTTACTCTGCAGTCATTATTGTTTTGTCATATCTTACACTGCCCGACATCTCCCCCTGCCCACTCCTCCCTACGTCCGTCCTCCAGATAGGAAACAGTCTGCAGATCCCCATAGTTGGCTTCCTCTCTCCACCCCACCCTCCCTCCACCCCTCCGGCAACTTCACTCCCACCAATGACCCCGAGGGGTTTATCCACCCTGAGTTCCCTGCATTTCCAGCTCCCATCTCTGTCAGTGCACCTCCTTCAGTCCAGCTGGAGCTGCAGGACAGAGTTGGGACTGTGGTGTTTGGGAGAAGGAAACCTTCAGGAAATAGAGGAAAGTTTTATGCTTCATTGCTACCTCATTGCCCCTTGATTGTCCCATCTCCTCCCCATGACTCTTCTGTAAGGTGGTGTCCAATTGCCCACAAGTGGGCTTTGAGTCCCCACCCTGCTCTCCCCCTCATTCTTACTGATTTAATCCTTGTTCTTTGGTTTTTGATGTCTGCTCCCATTGACCCCTTGTGATCACATAGGTGGGTGCGCTTCTTCTATGTGGGCTTTGCTGTTTCTGCGCTGGATGGCCACTTGTTCACCTTCTAGTCTTTAAGGTCCCAGCTAGTTTATCATTAGTTGACTGGGCGCCATCAGTTTCCTCAGCTCTGTCTGCCTCTGCACCCTTTTGTCTTCAGCGATCATGACAGGAGGGTGGACATTTAATGATATATTTTTTGTTCTTTGATGCCTGATAGCCTGGTTCTTTCCACTCCTCATGATCGCACAGGGTGGTGTGCTTCTTTTATGGTAGGCCTTGTTGCACTGTTTCCTCATCCTCAAGTCTTTGAGGCCTCAGGCATTATGTCTTGCTTGCTAGGAGAGTACCATTAGCCATCTTCACCACTCTTTCTCCTGTCCCTACTTGTCCCCAGTGATCATCTCAGGAAAGTGCATACCCAGTAATATTGTTTTTTTCCTGTTTGATGTCTGAGACCTGATCCTTTTGACTCCTCTTGGCCATTGTGTTTCTTCAGGTGTGCTTCTTCTGTGTGGAGGTGGATACTTCTTGGCTAGTTAGCTGTTTATCTTCAGGCTTTGAGACCCCAGACTGTATATCTTTTGATATCTGGGTGTCATTCATTTTCTTCACCACATTTACTTATGCACCTATTTGACTTCAGTGATCACATTGGGCCAGTGAGCATCGTGGTCAGATTCATGGAATAAAATGTTCTAACATTGAGGGAGTGACTGGGTGAGGGCCCAAGGTCCAGCTGCTGCCTGAGTACTAAGTCTATAACTATGTGTTCCTGAATTTAGTCCCACCATTTCATAAATAATTATTTTTACATACATAGATACCTGTGTTTAGACCTCTACAAGTGCTCTTTGCCTTCTCATTCCTTTCCCTCTTTTCTTCTGCCTTCCTGCTGTCCCTCTTTTGTGGTCAGTCTTCATTTGAGTTTCATAACGTCCTCTCTGTTACATTACACTTACTTTGGACCTATTAGGCCTCTCCCACTCTTCTCCGTACTGATTGTGGGCCACGGGTTGTTGCACCCATCCCTGAGTCTGTCTATGCCTCCCTTCCCCCACAGCTGTTAGGAACCCTCGGTCCAGTTGTTCTCTCCTCCAGACTGTCCAGTCAGGAGTACTCCCTTCTTGATTTGGTCTATTTTGGGGACTCAGACCGCCTTGCTTCCCTGCTGTGTGTTTCCCGAAATGTCCTTTGTCGTTGTCTGTAGGAAGACAGTGTGACAGGCCCTGTTGTTGTTTTCCTAGTCCCCCCTGTGGTTTAGGTCCCCACAGGAGCAAAGTTCTCTGAGCACTGTGGGCAGGAATCGGGGCACCATGGGGACCGGACCGGCCCTCCTTCTCTTCCTCCATTTCCACCTGTCTCCATGTGGGTGTGGCATACTGGTCACCTTTTCTCTGCCACACCCACTTACATTCAGTCTGGTTCTGGTTGTGGCCAGCCCTGTAGCTCTCTTTTCACGTCTCCTTCCACCGCCGTCCTCACGGTTGGGTGTCTGCACACCCACTTCAGCTTCTGTGGAGAAAGGACGCATACTCTCCCCCTGGGTGAGTTAGTTCCCTGCTCCTTAACCTTTCCCTTTCAAATCTCCTTTGTCTCTCTACCCATTTCGTCTTCCCTTGCTGTGCTGTGTCCAACATGTACATCCCTAGGTTTGGTTTCACCTCCTCCCCTTTCCTTGGATCTTTGAGCAACTGTTATGCTATAGGGGGATTCCCATCTATACCTACCATATTGGTTACCCTTACCACAGTGGGCTCATGCTGTACTTCTCCTTTTGTGTTTGACTCACTTCACTTGGCATAATTTCCTCCAGCTCTTCCCATGAGAAGACATGTTGCATGTGCTCATCAGTACTTTTGGATGCAGCATAGTACTCCATTGTGTGTATGTGCCAGAGTTTGCTGATCCTCTCATCTACCCATGGAAATTTAGATTGTTTCCAACTTTTTGCGATATTGAATTGCGCTGCAGTCAACCTTGGCATGCACACCACTGGCCGTGGTTTATTTCTTACCTCTTCTGGGTATATACCCAGTAGAAAAATAGTCATAAGGTAGTTCAATTTCCATTTTCATTAAGTATCACCAGACTGCTTTCCATAGCAACTGTACATATCTACAGGACCACCAGCAATGCAGAAATGTTCCTTTTTCACCTCACCCCCTCCAGCATTTGTTGCTCTCCGTTTTGAGATTGTGACAAGATCTTGGGTTCCCAGCTCAGTAAGGCAGTGGTAGGTTCACTTGAGGGTCTGACAGAGTCAAATTTACCTTGTGGTGATGAGTTGATTACTTCAGGCGCTCTTCAATTACAGATTGTTCCCAGAGAAACTGCATTCATCATTCTTTTCGTGTGTATATTTCCCCCATAAGATTCTCAGAGTTAAAATAATTCTGGTGAAATATTTTGCGATTACCAATAGAAGAAAAATTCAATAACCTTTTATGCCAATGATCTCTGACTTTGTGACCAGGCCTAATATATTGTACTCAGAGCCAATTTTTAGTGGGATCTTATTAAAAGACTCCCTTTGTAGTACTTTTTAAAATTCTGGAGTTGAAAAAAAAATTCTGGAGTTGAATGTTGCTTTCCCAAACACTTAATAATCAAGAGTCATATAATCTGAATGATATAAATAAGTCAAAGAACATTGACATATCTATATTCAGTTAACAAAAGAGAAATAAGTTCTTACAGGTTGTACATTGTTTTCATGTTTTCTTTTAATTTATATATTTAGTAATTTGTTGTGCTGTTAAGAATATGCATAGAAGAATATATAACAATTCAAAAAATTGAGTGACACTTTAAATTGATATAATTTAAATTGTAGGATTTTCTCACCCTATATTTCTTAGTTGTTCCCTTTCCA
Organism: Nesogale talazaci; assembly: GCA_004026705.1. Taxonomy (NCBI): domain Eukaryota; kingdom Metazoa; phylum Chordata; class Mammalia; order Afrosoricida; family Tenrecidae; genus Nesogale; species Nesogale talazaci. The sequence continues at coordinate 124,899 of PVJH01003740.1, read as the reverse complement.
TTATCACAATTTGATTTCCCCAAATTTTTCTCTCTGATTCTTCATGTTGTTCATTTAATCCCATAGATTTGAAAATAATGCAATTTTCAAGACAGATATTTTTACCAGTTAAGCAAAAAAAATTTTAAGAAAGCTTAAGGAGATAGTTTTGACTTAAGGTATAAACATTATCCCAAGACAATAGTTTAAAAGATTCATTCTGCCTTCATGGCTCTAGAAAGTCTAGAGTACATAAAAATTTGAAATTCTCTTCTGGATTTTTCTCTTTTTGATCAGGATTCTTTAATGGGATCATTAACCAAAAAGGTGCAGTAATGGTAGCTATACATAATCTAGTTAGTCTGATAGTGTGGAGAAGGAATAGTCTTCATAGAAATAGTGACTGTGGCAGTCATATGCTAATGTTAATTTTATAATTGAAATGTAGGGGTGGAGTCTGGCCTGTTAATCAGGAGAAAGCCATTGAGTAGCTGATGAGGCCTCTGTGTGGGCATGGCTTTCACCTGAGACTCCTGGGAAATCTCGCAGTATTTCCCTCCTGAAGATGAAAAGCTATCTTCCCCAGTTGTTGGGAGTTAGTTTCAGAGACAATTAATCACAGAAAAGACAAGATGCAGCCTCCGAGAAGTTGGAGGAGCCGGTGAAGAGACCACACGGCTTTGCCCTGATGAAGACAGACCTCTGCAGCTGGAGTGGCATGCTGTTGATGGACCTGAGCCCTGGAAGCAAGGAGCCAGGGGAGACCCCTGCCAGCACCAGAAATCTGCACCCACTGACCTGTGACTTCCTGAGTCGGAAGCAGACTTTATAGACTAACTTCGGGCATATGGGTTAATATTGGACTTATGACTGTGCACTGGACTGGGTTGAGATGCCTTCTTAGTGTCACATTTCTTTTGTATTTAAACCCTTTCTTTATACCTATATGCGTGTCTCTGAAATTTGTTCCTCCAGGCTATCCGGACTAACTCAGTGACCCACACATTCCTCTTGCTCCTTTTATTACTGATTCTTTTTCTTCCTCTGTTTCCCTAGGCAAATAGAGACAACTTGTCTTGACTTAGATAGCTTTTAAAAAATATTTAAGACCCAACAGAAATGGTTGAGATAGAACAGAAGTCCTAAGCACATTATTAAGCCAATTAATTGGGTTGTCTCCAGAAACAATGTCCTTAATCCTAAATCCTTCAAACCAAAGGTCAAATTTTATGAGCTGTTTGTCTGTATATAAACAATCTCTGTAGCTAACCTCTTTTGTCATAATTGTAAATGTATTCAATTTTGTCAATTCAATTCTTAATGGTGTACAACCAAAGGGCAAATTTTATGAGCTGTTTGGATGTATATAAGTAAACTCTGCAGCTAAACTCTTTTGTCATAATTGTAAATATATTCAATTTTGTCAATTCAACTCTTTATGGTATACAATTTATTGACATGAATCATATTAATTGGCTTTTGAGAGCTACGTGTACTAATATTTTTCCATCACCTTCAACCAATTCCCAGTATTTCATAAGAAGTAACTCCCCTTCTTTTCTCTCTCCAACTCTGGTTAATCACTAACCAACTTTGGTCTCTACAGCTTTGTCTGTTTTTAATTTTTAAGAATATTTATATAATATTAAGAAGCCCTTATAGTATAATGGTTAAGAGTTATGCTGATAACCTCATGGTCAGCATTTCAAACCCACTATTTGCTCAGTGGAAGAAAGGCCAAGTTTTCTGAACCCATAATGATTGACAACTTAGGAAATCCACAGAGCCAATTCTACTCTCTCCATAGGGTCCTCTGGATCAGAATAGACCTGATGTCAGTGAGTTTTTGAGTTTAGTCATATATTTATGCTTTGTGCTTGACTCATTCTGACCGCTGTGAGAACTAGACTTTGTCAACGTGGCTGGGTAAGATTCTCAGTGGCTTGGCAATTAAGATCTGATCATCCCCCAGGATGTGCCCTAATGGTGTAATCCACTCTACGCAAAGTAAAGTGATCTAAAGTGAGTTCACAAGCAGTTGTAAGAGGCTTCACTCACATGGAATACAACTCGATTACAAGATTGCAGCCTTGATGCAATTGAATGGCAGTTTCCTCAGGAGTATGATCTGCTTTCTATTTAAGCAAACACCATGGAAATATTTACTTGGTTTTGTACTGGATCTGGATCTCACATCTGGATCATGGACCTCTGATCCTTTTGATTTGAGCCAAAGCCCTGCTCTGTTGCCTGTCTACCTTGGAGTGACTAACAGCCTGCTATCTGACCTGCTTTCTGACTACTGACCTGAGAACCATCAGCTTCTCCAATGACAAACTTGATGTGCTGATCTTGCATTCAGATGCCTCAGCAGTACAGCTTTAGTGTTCCTACTTATTTAAGATTCATGATTGAAGCTATGCAAGTCAGAAGAAGCCTCCAACTTAATATCTGGACCACAGACGTGGAACCTTGCAGGATAGTCTAGACTTGCTCACTTCTAAAACTATGAGCCATTTTCCTGAAATAAATATTTTCCTCTATGTGCATTACTGGAGTAGCCTCTCTAAAGAATGCCATGTAACACATTCAGTTCATAATTTCAAGCCCTATTTAAATTATACCATATAACAATACTGTATTTATTTTACTGGCTGAGTATTATTTCATTGTATGTATGGGCCGTGTTATGCTTATGCATTCATTGCTGATGAGCATTCAGTTTCTTTCCATTGTTTGGCTACCATTATCAGTACTGTAATAAACATTCATTTAAAAGCATCTGAGGGTCTGCTTTCAAGTCTTTTGAAACTATAAGTAGGATTACTGGGCAACATGTATAGCTGTTTCTAGTTTTCTGAGGTATCACTGTGGGTCAGAACTGACTGGATGGCAGCACTTACCAACAAATGCAGCACACTGTGCTCGACAGTAGCAAAGCCATTTGCGTTCCTACTTGTAATATATTTCCTCACGTTCTCTTCAAAACATAGTTTTCATTTTTGGCTGGTTTTCTTAATTTTAGGCATCCCAACTACAGTACTTTAGAATCAGTTCTGACAGATGGTGATCCTACAAGAGAGAGTTAAACTGCCTGTAGGGTTTTCAAGATGGCCATCTTTATGGGGGCGGACTTCCACATTGTTTGGTGGTGCACTGGCTCATAGAGTAGCCATCCTCTTGCTGTAACTGTCTCTAGGAGCAAAGGCTCAGACCCTTAATGATCTTATGTTCAAGAAAACAAGACAAAATAGTCTTTGGTTTGGTCTTGTGCTATTGTATCTGAACCCATGGGTGTGTTGGAACTGCCATGTGAATCCATCTTATGGAGGGCATCCTCTTTTTCTCTGATCAGTTATGTTATCCAGCATGGTGTCCCTTTCTATAGACATGCATCTCCTCACAGCATGGACAAAGCGCGTGATATGAAAGCCTTAGTATCCTCATGGATAAGGAGTATTCTGGCTACCCTTCTTCCAACACAATGCCATTAGTTCTCAAGGTTTCAAATCCAAACCCACTGCCAGCAAGTTAATTTTGACTCAAGGTCAAATGACCCAAAGGGTACTAAAACAAGTGAATTATTGGAATAATTTGTCTACAGTAATCTGCTAATGGCAGAGACATGTTTAAACACATTTTATTTGAGATAAACTTGAGCATGTGTGATGGGTAAGCTGGCTGTGCCAACATGGCCACAGAAGATAGGTAGGTCTGTTGTGACGGCATGGCCAAGGAACACACGGGATGAACTGAAGGGCTGAGACAGGAAGGGCTCAGCAAATTCCACACTTGCTCTCTTGCTCCTGGATCTTCGGACCAGCCGGCTGCCTTGTTTGTCCTGTGCCTCCACCTCTAAGCAACACTACCTGTGGGACACATAATCCGTATTCGTGGACTGTGTAGCTGTGAGTTGAGGTTCCTTCAAGCCCTGCTTTGCCACACTCCTGAAATATACATTTCTTGAGCTGGAGACTGTTGAATTCTGTCATCTGGCTGACCGTTGGTGACCCCCTTTGTTCTTTGCTGTCTGTGGCTGGTAGCCTGAATTGCTCTACAGAGGACTACTTGGCAGCACTCAAGACTCCAAGGACTGCCTGTCTACTAGCTGTCTCAGGCAAGTGAGTTACACCAAGCCATTTACACTGCTTTATAGAATAGTTAACTGTTTATTTCTTATCTTATATATCCTTATCTCTGTATAAATATATATAGAGAATTACTAGTGTCCTGGTTTTGTTTCTCTAGAGAACCCTGTCTGACACAGCATGTTTGAACAGGGACCCTGCCAGCAGCAACATTTTACTTAACCTTGCATTTTCATTAAATGACAATGTATCATGCAAATTGTCATGATACTATACAAATGGGGCCAAAAATAATTTTCACCTTTTGAAATTATGAATTTAAATATTTAACATCTGTTAATGAGTTTACATAACAATATCTTAGCCATCACCAAAAATATTTGGTAGTTTTCTTTTGAAACAGACATAGCTGATAAATATTAATTATCCACTTATAGCTTAAAAAATCAAGTCTTCTTCCTTCCTTCAAGGAACGTTACTTAATCTGTCCATTATATTTTAGCTGCCTATTAAGGTTAAATTGAATTTATTTCTTATATGTCACACGGAAGTTTTCAACACACACCTCATGGATATGTTAAAGTGATTGGAATTTTAACAACACCACGCACCCTGCTTGGTTGTGTTTCTCCACAAGAGACAAATGCTACAGATGAGTTTAGGATTTCTTCCAAAGAGACATGGGCTTTTCTGAACAGATTCTAAAAATTCATGCTTCAAATTAAAACAATTAAAAAACTATTCCTTCCATGCAATTACTATCTCCCCTTTTAGTGTACCCAATCAAATATAAGTAGAAAAGCAGCTTACAAGCTCTTGTAATAATAATCAATTTGCTGCTTTATAGTAAAGCATTTGGTATAAACACTGCAGTTAAATAAACCTACAACCCTTAATCTTTTAAACAATAATTCAATTGAATAATCTCATTTACCCCTGGACTGTGTCTTATATGTATATATAACCGGTAGCCTCTGTTAGGCAGGACCTTTTAGACACTAGCCTTCTATGAATGATGTATTGCTTTAGTGGCCGGGCCTTTCCCCAGTGCACTCTGGAAACAACCTTTCTCCTTGTGGCTTCAGCGTATTAATTCTTACATCTATTACAAATAACAGTAACAAAAGAGTGAAGTAACCAATATAGGAATCAAATGTGTCATTTTCCATGCCCCTTTGGTTCTTTGTCTTACAAAACCCCATGTTTTGTTTTGTTTTGTTTTGTTTTTATGAATCTGGAGCCATTGTAACAAACATCACTCTTCTAACACCAAATATGTCTGTCTCAAACACCATTCTCTACTTTTTCAACCAAATACTATCATTCATTGCAATGGCCATACAGAACTCATAAACCATACTCCTGATTACAAGGCTTATTAAAGGAGTTAAAAGGCTTCAATGCAGAAGAGAAATTCTCGGAAGACAGTTGTTCAGTCAAGACAAATTAGTAAGTGTTTTATGGGATGGCGATGAATGTCCAGAGGGTAGACTACTCCCCAACACGCTGCCCCTCAAAAACATTCAGCTCATGCTCTGTGGGCCTGCAAACCCAGCAACTGGTATTAAGCACCCAGAAGCACCTCACTCTAAGAAGCCACAAGCCAAGGGAACTCAGCTTAACTTCTGGGGGTCAGAAAGGTCTGCTCCTTCAATTATGTTTTCAGAGGCGCGCCACTCCCCAAGTCAGCCTCCTGTCCAAAAGCACTCAGCTTAACTCGGTCTGTGGGCTAGGAAGTCTACCACTCTGTTCAAACCCTTGGTTCTGCTGCCACTCATCCGATGCCACTGCTGTCTTCTGGATCAAGGAAGTACACCACACAAGGATCTTGGGGTCTTAAATTACATGTGCTGTTGCTGTTAGGCGATAGCAACTCTGTTTCAACTCATAACATCCCTCAGCACAACAGTACCGTACCTTGTCTGGTCCAATACCATGCTTACATTGTTTTTATGCTCGAGCCCGTGGTTGCAATCACTGCAATGATCCAGGTTCTGCACGACCTTCCTCCTTTTTTCTGCCCCTTTCATTTACCAAACATGATGCTCTTCTCTAGGGACTGGTCTCTCCTGGAAACATGTCCAAAATATGTGTGACAAAGTCTTACTATTCTTGCTTCTAAAGAACATTGTGGCTGTACTTCTAAGATGGATTTCTTTGTCCTTTGGCAGTTCATGGTACTTTCAGTATTCTTACACACATTATATATATATATATGCATGTATGTATTAACATGGATAAAATGTGATATATATATACATACATACATACATAGAGTTATAGTCTTGGGGAAAGTCACAGGGAAAGTTTTAGCCTGTCTTACAGAGTCTTTATTAGTTAATATTGACTTGGTTTGTGTGTGTGTATGTGTGTGATAGTCATCTAGTCTAGTGTCAATTTGAGGATTAGGAGTGTAGGGGTGGATTCTAACCTGTCAATCTGGAGATGGTCAATGAGAGCTCTGTGTGGGCCTGACCTTCTCTTCTGAGAATTCTGAAAAATCTGGTATTTCCTTCTTGAAAGTGGGAAACACTCTTTCACTCCCTGAAAAGACACATACCACAACATTGATAAGATCCCATGTCCTTGGAACTGAAGGAGCCACTTGGAGACCCCTGCCAGCACTGACATGTTTATAACACCACTGGATCCAAAGACTTTCTCCCCACTATTCTGTGTTTGTCCTGTATTCGGCATCATTGCATGTGTTTCATTAGTCTGAAGAGGACTTTATGGATCTGTCTCAGATATATAGGCTAATATAGGACTTAAGGACTTGGAGTGGACTGGGTTGGGATGCTTTCTCAATGTTCAATTGCTCTCAAATAGAAATATGTTTCTTATACACATATGTGTGTTCATGAATTTGGTTCTCTAGTCAATCCAGACTAACACAGTGTGTGTGTAAGATTGTCTTCAAACATTCTCTGAAGCAGAATCTATAGTCTTAGGAATGTATGAGCAGATTTAAAAAAAAAAACCTTCAATTTGAGGTATCAGATTTAAAATACTTTGGGTATCTAAGCATGTAAAAATTGTGACCCAATCCAAAGAAACAGAATCTAATTTCAATTTTAACTTCAATTAAATTTTCATCTAAAAAACTCTGACTATATCCAGACTAACAATTTTCAATTTCTAGATCTCTATTATCTTTGGTCTGGGTATTTCCTTAATTATTTATCTTTCATTCACCTGATATAGCAATCAGTGAAAAAAAAAATAAACTGCTACATTAATATTGGAAACTTTTGGGTGATTTACTTTAAACTCTTTTTAAAAGACATATCATCCAGCCTCATTGTCCTATTGAAAATGAAAAAGTAGAGTGATAACTAGTAATCTGTATATTTCAAAAAACATCCCAGGAGTTTCTGATACAGGAGGAAAACTTGACTTATGCCATGAACATCACAGGAAAATGTGACCTTGTCAAGGTTTAGTGTGGTGATTTAGTCACAGTACCAGTCAGTAATCTTCACTGAGTTTTCTAATGTGAATATAAAGAATTACTAGTATTAAATTCACTATATTATTCCTCAAATTCAATACAAGTATTTCATTATGTGCATGTTATGGAGCTCTGTGGCAGTCATGTGCTTATGTTAATTTTATGATTGTAATGTAGGGGTGGAATCTAGCCAGTTAATCTGGAGATAGCCATTGAGTAGCCAATGAGGCCTCTATGTGGGCATGGCTTTCACCTGAGACTCCTGGGAAATCTCGTGGTATTTCCCTCATGAAGATGAGACACTATCTTCCTTAGAATTAGTCTGACAGACAATTAATCATGGACAAGACAAGATGGCAGCATCTGAGAAGCTGAAGGAGGCAGTGGAGAGGCCATATATTATCTGATCTTTCCTGTCTTTATTTATATTTATATTTGTCCAAAAAAAATGTCCAAAGTGGGACTATGGATATCTCCTCTGGTCTCTTTAGACCTAAGTAAGTTGATAGGTTTTTGCTTTTGCTACACTCTACATTTATTTGTGTTTATAAGTCTCCTAACCCATCCCAAACTCTAAACCACAATTTCATTGAACTTTGACCAGTTACCTTTCTGAGCACGAAGGTATGCCCATTTGGATGTGCTGTAATATACACAGTCTTGAGACGTATTGGATAGTAGTATTCTTTTGAAATAGTAGCAAAATCTGTAAAGTGGCTGTGGGTTTGATGTTTGGTTCCACCAAGTTGACACCAACTCCCAGCAAGCTCATGTAGTGTAGGACCAAACCTTGCCTGGTCGGGTGACATCATCCCAAATTGAATAAGCATGGTTGGATGATACAGCCCTAATGCACACTTTGCATTTGTAGATCACTGGTAGAGCTACTGAAACTGATTAAAAACAGCAACAAAAAAATCAAAACTGCTCTAAAGGAAACTATTGTTTTCTTCAATTATGCAAATAGGCAGTATATAATTGGTCTGGCGGGTCTCCTAGGTTGTTTTACCAAGGCAACCAGCAGAACCCCTGACTCCTTTTCCTATTGAACTTGAGCAGTGGTTTGATACATACTGCCTGTTAAGCATCCCCTGCTACCAACTTAATATCTCAGGCAGGATTTCAAATGACTCTGAATACAGATTGGTCACAGTATGAAGTGGGAATTCGGGGTCTAAGCTCAACTGCAGAATGCCAAAAAAAAAGGTGAAGTAAAATAGGATAAGCCAAAATTTGTAAGAGGGAGTATCACATAAACGCTATACCAGAGGATTCAAGCTAATTTTTTTAAAGATGCATTCATTTTCTATTTAAACTTCAAGATAAACTTGGAAGTTATTATTTTCTCCATTTTAACTAATAAGCAAGCTGTGCCTTGAAGATTTACTTCCTATACAGTCATTCAATAAGTAACAAGGCTAGAGTTTAAAACCCATTTAAATCTGCCTTAAACTGATAACAGGGTGAAAAAATGTAATTTTCTTTGATAGCAAAAATAAGGAATTATCCTCTAACAACATTAACTTTTAGAATTTATTGTATAATTCTTTAATTTTCATGTCTGTGCTTTTAGTTTTGACTTGAAAATATTAGCTGCTATCTGGAGGTATGCCCAGTCGATTGGTATAACATAGCACACAAGACAGCATTCAAGATGCTAATTTGGGAAGTAGCAATTCAAGTCTTAACAGCTTGGGAAGACAATCTGAGTTCCAACTATTGGTCTTTCCTTGCCCCTAGAAAAGAATAGTGATGAAAATTAAGACAACATGGAAAATTTTTTTCCAATGGGCTAATAGACCACACATACATCAGCCTCCATAACCCTGAGATCAAAGGAACTGGATGCACCTGATTGCAGTCGACAACTGCTCTGAAATGGATTGCATCTGACACCCTGAATAGAGTGGGAGAAACATGATGAACAAGCTCAAAATCACAAGTGGCCAGGTTTACTTTGGATATTTGTGGAACCCTACAGTATCATCCTTAGTCACCCCAGTACTCTGGAACTAAAGTCACCGCAATTTCTCAAATTTCAGCCAAGTTTTAGACTGCATATAAGGACAACAGGGGAGTCTAGTGGCACAGTAAGATAAGCAGTGGACTACAAACCTAAAAGTTGCCAGTTCAAACCTACTAGTCATTTTGAGGTGAAAAAATGAGGTGTTCTACTCCTGTAAAAACTTGACAGCTTCAGAACTATTCATAAGATAGTTATGAGTTGAAATCATCTCCATGGCTATGGACTAGAGGACTCTACATTGTAGAATAATCAACCATTTGAGATAAAAAGGATGTCATATATCTAAGGAGAGAGTTCAGAAAGGTTAAGAATGAGAGGAATTGAAACAAGAAACAGAGGCAGTGTGACCCGCAATGGGACATTGGCAGGATTGCAGTGAATGCAATGAAAGACATGCACAGGTTTTTAATGTAAAGCTGTACTCCTTACTCAATTCACAATAAAAAGCTAAAAAAAAATTAGATGCTGACTGAAGTTATGTCCATGTGCTATATGTAGAAGCAGTCCATCCTACTACTACATAATCAACTTGCCTCTAACTTAGTAGTTTAATAGAACCATTTTATGCAGTTCATAATTTTGTTGCAATTCTTCTCTGGGACAATTGGAGCTCCACTTTCAAAATGACTTCACTCATGTGTATGGTACTTGAAAGGTATTTGGTCTCTCCCCCCATGGCTCCTTTTGACATGATGGTTTCAGGGTACTCAGATTTCATACACGGTGAGTTACAAAACTCTTAAATATAAACTGATCATGCCATCTGTAGTGGAACATTTACAGCATATCCGTTTCAGCATGATCATGTTTCTGAACGTTTTAATTCCTTACTCTACTATTTGACAGGACAAGCAAACATTTCTACTTTGCTTTCAGGGTCCTTGGCCCAGGTGTCTGCAAGCCATCTCATCAGCTATTTGCCCAGTTCTCCCAGGCCTTTGTCAAGGTGTTAAATCCTGTGTCTTGAGTAAGTGCTTCAGGCCCATTAGTTCTTCCTTATCTATTCTTACATTGATATCCCTTTGAATTCAGGCTCCTTTAGTCCCTAATCCATAGTCATAGATTCAATTCCAACTCATAAGGACCCTATAAGGCAGAGGATCCTCACCACAGGGTTTATACATCTGTAAGTATTTATGAAAGTGTCCATGTCAAAGCTTTCTCTCTCAGAGTGGCTGTTGGGCTAAAGTGACTAACCCTCTGGTGTACCAGATGAGAGTTTTAACTTCTGAAGTACCGCAACTCCTCTTTTCAGTGCATATTAACTAAGTCGTGTATCGGTTTTGGGATGTAATCTCTTTCCTTTAATAACAAGTCTAGGCTACTTCCAGTTGGAGTCAATCATAGTTTTTAGCCAGTGTTCAGGAAAGGAAGAATTGAAAACTGCTGAGCTGTGAAGAGAGACCTCTAAAGCATCTCTCTCCATTAGAAAGATATCAGCTATGGAAGCCACCACTAAAAACTCTCAGAGTTGAGGATAATGTGGAATTAGTGTTCAGAACTAAAAATCTCTCAGATCCATTCAGATGGTCCACGGGTATGGTTTGGGATCCCAGATTCTTGCCACCAGGTTCTTCACCTTAGCAGCCAACTGGTTTTGGCTAAGCATTCACACTTCTGGCACTGTGCTGCATAAATGAGTCATTCTTCAACCATACCCTAAACTGTTGTGATTCTTCTTTTACAGAAGACAAGAGCATCCTTGCAAGCTGAGACTTGAAGTGCTTAAACACTCATCCTCGCTGATGAGTATACTGGGATGCCCTCAAAAATGGAAGGTCTTTCAAAGCTATGTATTTACAGCTTTGTATGTATTTTGCAAAACAGACTCATCACTTTCAAAGTACTCCCCATTACACTTAATGCATTTGTCAAACATGTGATTCCATTCTTAAAAACATTTTTCAAACTTATCTGTTCAGATAACTGATAGCACCTCCTTCATTATCTCTTCCCCTCTTCTACATTGTCAAATCACTGTCCTCTGATGTTTCTCTTCATTCACAATAACAAAAAGAAGTCACACAGAGCAAAGTCAGGTGAGTAAAGTGTATGGAGCAAGAGAGGTGTGTGTTTGGGGTTTGTTGGTTTGCTTGTTTTTGCCAAACACTGACAAACTGAGATGGCTGCATGAGTGAGTATACTGTCTTGGTAGCAAAACCAGTGCCCTGTCTGCCACAAATCAGACCTTTATTGTCATACATTGTTACACAATCTTTTCAGAACCTCTACATAGAAAGCTCTATTAGCAATCTCACCTGGTGGAATAAACTCCAGATATACACATCTCCCTTATATAAAAAATAGATTAGCATTGACTTGATCATTTACTTCACATGACAAACTTTTGAGGGCAAGGTATTACTAGACTATAGCCTATGGCAGGGGGTCAGACTCAATTAAAATGAGCAACTTTGATTTTGTGACTTTACATGTCTTTAATAGTCAAAGGGTTCATGAGGGGATGGTATGTACAGTATTTCTTCGATTTCCTCTATACATGATTTTCTTCATAATAATTTTTTCTATTTTCATTTTATAGAGCATCGTGGGCCACAAAAATTGACCTCACAGCCCACAGGCTGCCAGTTTGACACCCTTGGCCTATAGTATTAAATATATAGCTAAGAATCATACTGATATAGATAACTAATGAAATAAATTGCTAAATAAAATGAAATACACAAATCACCTGCACATAGGGATTTAAGATAATCAGTGTAGATAACACTGCTCTAAAGGACTTGGCACATAGTTCCCTTCTCCATAACTGCAGGTTGTGAAGAGTGATTTCCCCCTAAATTACTCATTGCAAGAAGTGGGAGAAAAAGTAATTTCATTATGGAGGAACCTAAAGCACACTCCTGCCCTGGTGCTGGGTGGTGACCCTTTGGACAGTAATCTGGATGGCAGACAGTTTGAGGCACGAGAGGCTTAGTGCTCCTGGGTTTTGCACTCCCATCAGCAGTTCCGTACAGAGAGAGCCACTGAGAGGGAGCTATGAGTCAGTACTGACTTGGTGGAAGTGGAAGTTGGGTTTGGTTTGGGATCAGCTGATACTTAAGCTCAGCCCTAGCAGTGGTTAGTTGTGTTGACAATATTTGACTATGAGATGAGAATAACCCTTTCTCCTTGGAATCTACCCCGCCAGAGCCCATAATACCAGCTTAGTCCTAAAATAGCAAAACAAAACATACAACAAATTTAAATAAAAGATAAGAAGAAAATACTTAAGCTCTCAGTTGCTGTCAGCTCCGCTTCATGACAGCCCGTATGCGTTCCGCTGGGACTCTGCTCCACAGGGTTTTCAGAGGTCAGTGTTTCGGAAGTCAGCTGTGGTGAGTCTGGGTGACATCACCTCTGGGAGTTCTTAAGGAGCCTTCCTCTGATCTGGATACATCGTTCTTCTTTTTGCCCAGCTCCTCAGATGCCTTGCTCAGCATACAGTTTGGATAAGTAGAGCGAGAGGATGACGCAACCCTGATGTTTGCCTTTCTGGATGATAAACCATGCTGTGTCTGCTGAGCCAGCCTTGGTGACATCATGGGTATGTTTGGAGATGCAATTCTCAGTACCCACACCAGTGACTTCGAGGCAGAAAAATTGGACTTTCTACTTCTGTTGAGAATTACAGTCTTGGAAACTCACAAGGGCAGTTCTACCTTGTCCTATAAGATCAACCTTGACTAGATATCAGGGAAAGAGTAGCTGCACGAGTAGCTCCTTGTTCTGCTTTTTTTTTTTTTAATATGTTCTTTGGCCTTTGGTTTACCGAGGGATTGAGTTCAAAAAAGTTAAGGGAAAAGAAGGTATGGAAATAGAAACCACAGGGAACAAGTGGGAAAAGTGGTGCTATTTTGTGGACCTTCCAATCAGTGACAGGAAACAAAATGTATATGATTTGTTGAATGCATATCTCATTGATTTGCTCTTTAAGCCTTCATTTAATTCTGTCTCTTTCACACCGTGCCCCCCCCCCAAAAAAAAAAAACAACAACCTGTCAAGGCAATAAAAGAGAAGGAAAAGGCTAAGAAATTCCCAACTTGAGGGGTAAGACACGAAAACTCAAGGTACTGTAGATAAGCAAGGAATAAAGTATGGATTTTAAGAAATATGCATCAAGATCCATTCATTCTTATCATAAAGTGTCATGCTCCTGTAAGACATTACATGCTCAGGGAATCCGTGTGTATATTGGGGGTGGACTCTTTATACTCATATCACGGTATCTCAGTATATCTAAAGCCATCTAAAATTTAGTTTACTTTTTAAAGAAAATCAAATTATAACAGATTCAGTTAAACCATAGGATGGCAGTGTGAGCCAGTATTTTGATGATGGAAGCTATGATTTAGAAGTGTGTTTTTTGTCTCTAGCTGCTTCCCTCTCAGGCTATGTATTCTTCAGGGGGTGACTTTTTGTAAAGGTCTATATTTTTAACATAACAGTAAATTTTTAAAGGTTTGTTAATAACTTGATGTCTGGAGTGTCTATTAAAACAGACAGTAAAAGAAAAATGCTGTTAAGAATGAATATTTAGGTCTGATTTTAAGAACTTTTGAGTTACTGAGACTTTTATTCACGATGTCCTTAGAATTACTTCATCAGACAGGATATTTCATTATATAGAATGCTTTTCAAAGCAGTTGGTATTGCCATGTTTTGTGGAACATTTCTTTGGTGGCTGGAAGTTGTCTCCATATAGCTGAGATTTTATGATATTTTCAGGAGAAAGTTGAGATGGTCCACTCCGATCCAGTGTAGTAGTCTCTGTAACCCTAAGCAGTAGTTTCACTCTGATGAACAGGCTTGCTATAAGTCAGAATCAACTGAATGGCCTGGAATTAATTTTGGGGTTTCCTTTAATCATATTCAAGAAATAATTTTGGTTCATTCTCTTTTTCATGTTTCCTGAATATGTGGGTTTTTCTATGTGCAATAGGTTCCACTACTCAATACTTATTTAACATCGATCAGTTATTAATGCGATTCCTATAGCCCACACAAAAACATAATAAATGTTTTCTATGTTTAACTACTAAAATTTTTAGCACACTTGTTATGAGGCAGACAAACAAACAAACAAAAATTAAATAATACACCAATTGCCAAAGGGCTGTTCTAATTCATGATGATTTCAAGTGTTACAAAAGAGAACTGTTCCCTAGGGTTTACTTTATTGTGATTGTTATGGAAGCAAATAGACCATTTTCCAAAGAACCACTGGGTGATTTCCAATGGCTAATGATTATGTTCCTAGTTGAGTTTAACCCTTTTTGCAACACTCAAGAAACTTCAATGCATAACAATCCGTACTTCTTTCTCCCACCTCCATATCTATGTATAGCTCACATCTAGCACTTTCCAATTCCCAGTTCTTTGATCCTTTCTCCCTTTTCCTACAGACATGGATTTTGTTGTTTTCACTTCTTCCTTGAATACCATTGGCTCTTGATACTAAAAGACTTGTACTAGTATGTATTCTGTCCATCTTCTTTTGATGCTTCCTGAATTATTTAATATTTGACACATACAATTTTTCCACACTAGAACTCGAGGTTTGATTTTTTTTTCTGTGCATAGCACTTAGATGAACTCATGCAGAAGCTGTACATAAACAAAAAGGCAGTCATTCAAACAAAACCCAGTGATGCTTAATGTTTTCAATAAGGAACATGTGCATTCAAGTTATATCATTTCATCATATTTAGTCAATCTGGATGCTAAGGAAATAATTTGAGAAACTGGAAAAAAATGAAGAGCTTAGCCTCAGAATTGCAGGAAGTCTCCTTAGCAATCTGATTTTTACCAGATGATATGATCTTACTTGCATAAACAAAAGACTTAAGGGGCGGAGCCCCTGTGGTGTAAATGGTTGAGTGTGGGACTGCGGTCCACGGACTTGGTGGCTCAAATCCAGTGGTGGCTCTCAAGAGCAACGCGGGGTAGCTCCCACGACTATGAGAGGGCAGTGTTGCTCCCCCCCCCCAAAATAAAAAAAAAAAGAAAAGAATTAAAAGACTTACTGCTGCATATCAAAGAGTAAAAACTTAAATATGTGTTGTGTTGGACAGGCTTCCCTAGAAAAATAAAACCAGGACACTTATTATATAAATTATAATATATATAAAATCATATCACACAAATATGTGTGTATACACAAACAAACACACATATACAAATGCATACATATATGTGTAAGAAGGAATATAACAACTAATTAGTCCACACAGCCATAAAGTGGTCTCAGTTCAACTTACATCCATGGGATAGTTAATATACTTCAAATCACCATCAAAGTCAAGGAAGCAGACAGATGGGTCTTCTTTAGGGCAATGCTGACAGTCCAGCCACTAGCAGAAAACATACAGGACAGATAACCAATAGTCAGCAAAATGATAGGATCTGCCAGTCCCAAGCTCAAGCATTGTATCCACCAGCAGCATAGCGAAGCAGGTTTTGAAGGAACCTCAAACTCTAGCAATGCAAGTCACGGGTTAGCAGTCCCACAGGTAGTATAGCTCACAAGTTGAGGCAGAGAAATAGCAGCCACATGCCAGTCCGATCACCAGAGAGCTAGCACAAGAGAAGTAGGACTGGTGGAGCCATTTATCTCTTTGCTCTCCCATCAAACTCTGACCTTATTCACCCCACATGTTCTTTTTTTGTTTGATTGTTTTTGTTTTTGGGCATCACTGCTCTCCGGTGGTGGGAGTAGGAGACCCAGCCCCACTGCTGGAATTGAACCTCCGTCCCAGTGGGCCGCAGTCCCGCGCACTACGCCACCCGCACAACCACTACGCCACCCACCCCACATGTTCTTAATGGCCGGTTTGACACAATAATCCTACCTATCATAGTACATCCCTTGACAACTTGGCACCTGTTCACAATTCTTTAGCCATATATGATTTCCAGTAATTAATGAAATCACACTTACCCCTAATATCAAACATCTATCATACATATAAATGAAAACACACTGAATATTTTTGTTTCTAGTATATTATACACGAACATAGAAAAGCTATTCAATAAGCACACATAAAGAGGAAATACTGACAATCATAAACCTCAGTTTTCCAGTCGATGATATGGTCTGAACTGTGATAGGTAGCGCTATCTTTTTCTACTCCCCAGTCCGCACTGCCTCTGCCCTTGGCCAGCACCTCAGCTGGCCTGGGTTGTTGGCCTGTTGGAATGACCCGGACCTTCATGTCTGAGGGCACTGGCTCATGATGTGTCCAGTCAGGGTTGGGTTATTATAGTTTTCCATTTCGTTTAATCATAAGGCATGACAGCACTAAGAGACAGCCTATCGGGATCTCCTGGATTTCAGGCATGTTCTTCTTTACCTCCATTATGTTGCACCAGTTCAATTTCTCCTTTGTAATCAGGATCAATAATACCACTCGGTACAGTGACACCCTTCCTGACGTGGTGATCTAAAAGTATGAGAAGCCCAGCGTGGCCAGGGGGCATTCTCAGCTGCCAGCTCAATGGAATGTGTCCTGTGTTTCCAGGTGGCAGTGTTCCTTCCTTTGGAAATAGGACCTCCAGGTCTGAAGCACATAGCACATAGCACTATAGCACTTGCTATGAAAGGTAGCAAAAACGCTGCAAGTGAATCACTATGAGTAATGGAGAACGGTGCCACTTCAGCTTCCACCTTTGTTCCCCGGCCCATCAATCCTGGCCATTGGAGACACAGCACCATATAATGGCCGCTGGTTTCAAGAATATACAGCTTCCTGGAAAACACTGCCCCAACCCTGAAAGTTGTTGACGTCTAGCTGACAGCATAGTTGTGTTTTTAGGAGGCCATTCCATCATTTCATCAAGCCAGCTGATTCAGAATGATGAGGAACATGATACAACCAGTGGATTCCATGGGCATGGGGTCATTGCTACACTTCATTTGGTATAGAGGGAGTTCCTTCACCTGAAGCAATGCTATTTGGGATGCCATGTCAGTAAATAAGGCATATTGTAAGTTCACAAATGGTAGTTTTGGTGAAAATATTGCATGCAGGGACGAGAGATCTATATACAGAGTGGGTGTTTATTACAGTAAGAAAAAAGCACTGTCCCCTCTATGACAGAAACTGCCACCAGGTTGCTGGATGATCTCCCTGAGGAATGGTCCCATATCTTGGACTCAGTGCTGGCTTTTGCTGCTGGCAGATGGGGCACTCAGCAGTAGCAGTGGCCAAGTCAGCCTTGGTGAGTCGAAGTCCACATTGCTGCTCCCATGCATAGCCTCCACCCTGCTACCATGTCCACTTTGTTCATATGCCCATTGAGCCATGACAGGAATGGCAGAGGAAAGAGGAGGACTAATCTCCACAGTGCGTATCATCTTATCTACTTGTTTATTAAAGTTCTCCTCTTCTGAGGCAAATCTTTGGTGACCATTCACATGAGGCATAATTATCTTAAGTTTCTTGACCCGTTTGGGGAGAACTTCTTTATACCTTTTCTGCACACTTCCTTGCCAGCAATTTTCCAATCATATTCCTTCCAATTCCCTGATAATCTAGACAAATCATTAGCGACAGCCAATCAGAATATCCAGGTGCATTCCTTGAATTTCTACCCATTGGGAGGATTTCCCTTCACCACTATCCTTTAGGGAGATCCCAGGAAAATCCATATTGCTGCTGCTGTCCACTTCCGAGTGGCAGCCATTAGTAAACCATGCATGCCTTCTTTGTTTTTCAGTTAAATTATCATAAGAAATTCCCCAGGAGGCCATAAGTGCAAACTGGTAAAATGAAGTCACTGTGACAGGAGTAGAGACTGGACATTTGAGCCACTTCTTCATGCTGCTACTTTATACCTTTGGGTCCTGCTCTAACCTGATCTTGTATAAACCACTTCCATTTAACAATAGAGTGTTTCTGTGCACGCCCAACACTACGATTCTGTAAATCAGACAATACCCAGTTCATGATAGGCAAATCAGGCCTCTTTGTGACAAGGTGGTGCCTGGTGAGTCATTAAGTCTCCACTCAGACCCAGTAGCAATCCAGAAGTTGTTTTTCAAGGGGGAAGTAGTTGTCTATAGAGGATAGCAGGACATCGCTCCAAAATCCCAATGGTCTATGTTGTGATTCATCAATATGGGTCTGCCAAATATTCCACACTGCATCCCTATCTACAACTGACACTGCTAGCACCATTGGATTAGCTGGATCCTACGGGCCCAGTGGCAAAGCAGCTTGCATGGCCCAGCTTGCAGCCTGCATCTGATTCAGAGCCTTTTCTGGTTTGGGACCCCACTCAAAGTTGGAGGCCTTTCACGTCACTTGATAAATAGGTCAGAGTACAACATCCCACGGAAGGGATATGTTGTCTCCAAAGTCCACAAAGCCCCACTAGGCATTGTGCCTCCTGTTTAGTTGTTTGGGTGGGAGTGGGACAAATGTAATAGCTTATTCTTCACTGTAGTAGGAATGTATCAACATGCCACACAACACTTGAGCCCTCAAAATTTCCTGCAGACACCCCCCAGAGAACTGTCACCCACTGACACCTGGAGTTGAGCTTGGTGACACTTGTGCCAGACTTACGGTCTTCAGAATTACAAAGCAGTGAATTCAAGAGGTTTCGAGTCAGTTCTGTGCTAATTTGTTACAGCTGGGAGAGAAAGCTAATGCATAATGCTACAATTGAAGTCACGATTGCTTCTACCTTGTGTAATATACTAGTCAATACTGGGGGACATATTTTCACATGGAAAGGTAGGTTTTATTTCCCTTGAATTATGTATTACTGCTTTGGAATATATTCTATAGGATTGTTTTTGTTTGTTTGCTTTAGTTTTTGGTGTTTTGGTGACAATTTCAATTTATAGCAACCCAGGGTGGCAGAAATAAAAATACCTCCAAAGTTTTCTTAGCTGGAACCTTTAGGGAAGCAAATTCCCCAGATCTTTCTGCCCCTATCCCCTGAGGGTTTCAGAGCCCCAATTTTCAACACATGCACCAACAAGGCTCACAAACAGCTTCATAACTGACCCAAAATGTGTGCATAGTTTCTCACAAGTGGTAGCAGGGGGTAGATTTATTGCACCCTTACCTTTATCAATTATTATACATCATGCTAAATATATTAGTTTCCTAGATGCAAATTGTCTCTCATTTCTTTAATTGTCATATCTTACATTTCCTTTGAAATTATACAGTTTTCATATGCTGATTAATAATTAGTGTCTCTTCTTTTATGAACAGACTATTCATGTTTTTCCCCTCCCATCTTATTTTCAGAGGATGTTTCTTAGTTTTAATTTAAAGATATTTATCTCTTTTCAATACTTCTAGCTCTGTAAAATACTTTTTGAAATAGGCAAAGAGCAAATATATATGCTCATATATATGCATTTTAAAAATCAAGTCAAGGATATTATCCATTTACCAAATTTCCAAAGTATTCATTACCAACTCTCCTGACAGTCTTTCAATCTCCTACTCAAATTATGTGTTTCATTATATATTTAGCTATTGACTAAAGACAGGTATTTGCTTAATTTAGTTTACTTGTGTTTGGTTTAAAAACATTAACTCTGACTACATGGAGTTTCAGAAAGATGCTTATAAACACAGAATATTTTTTGTTTATTATTTCCTAGATGAGCATGGTGGCATAGTGGTAAAATGCCAGGCGGTTAAGTGCAAGGTCAGCATTCAAACCCTCAGCCGTTCTTCAGGAGAATGATAAAGCTTTCACTCCCTGGAAGATGTGCAGTCTTGGACTCTCCTCAGGGCAGTTCTATCTTGGCCTACCAGCTCTCTATGAGTTGCAACTAACTTGATGACAGCGTGGTTGGTTTGGGGCACTGTTTCCTAGGTGGATGTTTTAACTTCTTGCAGCAGACTCTGAGACAGGGGATGGCACAGAGGTACTTTATTTGAGGAAGTGATCTCAGAGAGTAATAGTCAAGGAGCAAGGATCACAAAGGAGGGGAAAAGTGAAAGTTGGAGGACTGATAGTACATTGATTAACTGGCAGATGATTAACTGGCCTCCAGGATATTCTGAAGAGTAAAAGGAAGGCACTGCAAAATTGTCCAAAGGAAGAAGATTTACAGCACTGTCCACTGATTAAACTTTGTTCACAATGCCCACTCCCTACATTCCTGGTTCTATGCACCGTGCTGAGCAAACTCCCACAGACATACACATCCTGTGCCAGTGCACAGAACATTACATCCGCTGAGGCAAGATGCTGCCAGTGCAAACTGAGCAAAATTGCATGTAAAGCTAATATGCTGCCTAAGTTGAAAATAAAACAAGAGGATGCAAAAGCAATGCACCAGGGTTATGAAAAAGTCACTCCCTTTTGTAAGCTCTTTCTTAAATACTGTTGTGAGCTGCCATCCAGCAAGCCTCAGTTCGCTTGTTTGGTCTTTTGCCCTCTGATGATCAGACTAGTTGTGGCTTTCTTAGCCAGTTCTCTGCCTCAGCTGGCAAGGCTCACTTCCTGGGAAACCAACCCCTGCCAACACTGAGATGTTTACATGCTCAAGGACTGGGCTTTCCTCCTGCAGTCAGGGATATTGCGGGGGCTTTGTGAGTTTGAGGAGGACATTGTTGATCCATGTCGGGCATATGGGCTAATGTCAGACATATGGTCTTGGACTGAACTTCATTGGGATACTTAACATACAAATACCCTTTAATAAAACTCATAAAATATGAGTACTTATGAATTTTGTTTCTCTTGTCTACCTAGACTAACACACCAGGTTTTCCTCCCCAGTCTGTCTTAGTCTAGAAACTCTTTGGAGAACTAACTGCTAACCATTATAGCAATACAAAAGACTGCTGAGAGACAGGTGGAGTCTGAACATGAGACATACCCAGGAATTGAACCCGTTTTTCCCGCAGAGAAGGAAAAATTTCTGCCACTGACTTCCTGATACCTTCACTGCTATAGAGCCCTTGAATACTATAAATATAAAGTTAGGGATTGAAAGATCAAAGTGCATATTCTGATGCCTAGATATGTTCTAGATTTAACTGTTCCCCATAAATATGTGCTTAAAAACTGTAACCCCATTGTTGAGGTTACAACCCACTTTGAGAATGTGTATCTTTGTTATATTAATGAGTCAGGTTGAGTGCAGGTTGTCTGTTTAGTCAATATTCTTTGTAGTTGCTGCTAACTTTTTATTCTGATTTGGGTGAAGGTTTACAGAGCAAATTGCTTTTCTAATGCATAAACATTTTGTTTCCTGCAATTGATCGCCATCCTCACAATGTAATAGCACTCTTCCAACTTTTATATTTCCTTTTTCTCTCCTATCCATTTCTGTCTACTGAGCTTATGCCTGGGTACATGTTGCCCTTTTGATCCCTTATGGTGGATTGTGGTAAGAAGTATTATCATTCACTGTATAGGCCTTTCTATTGTTTGGGCCAGGTGTGCTAAATACTCTGATCACGATCTTCTAGTCAATTGCAAATGTAGTGTGGGTAGATCACATGGCGTTAAAAAATGGACATAAACCCATCATCAATCCCATCACTTAATTAATATTCAGCACAGCCTGTCAGATGCAATCTTAGGTGTCAAACTCATTTGCAAACAACTGCTCTAAGTGCAGCAAAACTGACAAGCTGAGTTATTGCCAATTTTTTGAACTCTAGGTTTTTGTCTCTTAAGTGTAAGAGAAAAGTGTTAGTATCCCTTTGGGCCATCAGGGTGAAGTCATCTTCAGGCTTGAAGGCTGTTTAAGGACCATGGCTTATGGGGCTACACCAATCTCTATGAGACTGGAAATACATGTCTTTTTTATTTTTCCCTTTTTGTTCCACATGAGTCAGTCTTTTTCAAAATATAAACATTGAAACCCAGAATTCAAAGCCCCAGTGATCTGTTTTACTTGACTGGGGTTCTCAGCATGTGTCCAGAAACTCAGACCAAAGTGTTTGTCCTATAACCTCAGAAATTTAGGTTTAGAATTTAGGTTTAGAATTTTAGGTTTAGTATTTCATGGTGTTTGAAAAAGCAGATGATAGCTATTGAATTGTTGGTAGGCGACCAGTCATTGACTTACAATGTCAATGTGCTTTATGCTGCAGTAAGATTTATATTACTCTGTCAAACATGTGACATTTTCAGTTAATATTATTACAAATTTTCCCTGACACATAACTCCATTTGATGGTGTAAACAGCATCCAGCACAAAAGGAATCAGTCTGTACAGGTGACTAAGTCAAGGTTTGCAATATGTAGTGACTCTACATTGGTCTAATTTCTCTCTCTCAATAGTGTTTTAAAAGTTATACCAGGGGCTAATAGTATTGGAATATAGTCATGCTCAAGGGAGATGATAGATACAACTCTACTATGAATTAATAATGAAGCCTCTAAAAGGAGTAAAAGGCAGATAAAAAGTAAAAACATAGAATCAAAGGGTTTTGAGAATGCACCAAACCCTAGCTCAAATTTAAGAACAATTAGTTCTTACATCATGGTCCTGTTCCATCCTTACTCTCAGGAAGGAGACCCAGAAGATATGGGTGTTACAGCAAAAAGTGGTGAAGAAATTAGATGAGTCCCAGTTACCATTAAAATAGCTTCTGGGGATTAAAGGTTAGTTTCTAAACAAGCAGTCATCTATGCGAGATGCTAACTAAGTCCACATGGCAGAAGCACACCAAAGTCAGTGAGCTATGGATTGTAAATAGTATAATCTGAAGCTGAAGGAAGGAATAATATTTTAGGCTAAATTGTGAGAATCTGATTTGCAGAATGCTCGGGAGGACAGTGGAAGCTCAAGAAACATTTGTGAGATCTACACAGGAAAGAAACCTCCAGTGATCTCCCACAATTCATAATGGAGAGATGGGAATAAACTGGTTACCAAATAGATTGCATTAAGGAGATAAAAATTAAAAACATGACTTAAATGACTAAACCTTGTCAGATGAATCCCCCTCTGACACATAATGGGCCTGAAATAGTTTTCAACATATTTTGTGTTTAATTTTTTCTATCATATTGGGATTTATCTTAGATGTATTCTGTCATTGGTGGTAGTCCTGTTGGGTTTTGTTACATGTTTTTCTATTGTTTATTATATAAAACCAAGGACTGATGGATCTATAGAGACAGCAAGCAGAATAAGTGTTTCTGGGGGTTTCGGTGAGGGCAGGGGGTGAGGCCTTCAAAACGCAAGGGAAATCAAGGCATTCAAAGAAGGAAGATAATGTTTTGAAACTGATTATGGCATCAACTTCATGATACTACTTGTGGTATTCCAGGTGGAATAGAGAAACAGATTCATAAACACGTGTATGTGTATAAGAGAGAGGTTTATATACAAAAGGAATGGAACATTGGGAAAGCAACCCAACCTAATCCAGTCCAAGCCCACGACTCTGATATTTGCCCAGATGCCCAATACCAATATATAGAGTCTTCTTCAGACTCACAAGGCACATGCAATGATGCCCGTACAAGCATCACTCGGTGGGTGCAGAGTCTTGTGTGTCCATGGTGGAAGAAGCAATTCAGTGCTGGCAGGGACCTCTTTGTAGCTTCTCAAGAATCTTAACAATGGCATGATGTTGTTTTTCCATTCTCAGGAGTCTGGGTTCTTTAGGGTAAGCCCATGTGGCTTCGACTCCAGCTCCTCCAGTTACCAGGACTCAGGGACTATTAGCATGCTGCCAACTTGTCTTATCAGTAGTGTATCTCCAGGGGACTGGAGTATCTCAATAGTATCTCACCTCCACTGGAGAAATATTGCGATATTTCCCATAATTCTCAGAGAAAGCCATGCCTACACAGAGGTCTCATTGACTATCTCCAGATTGACAGGCTAGACTCCACCCCTATACTCCCAATCATGAAATTGACATCAAAGTACATGACTGCTACCCTGCTTAATGTGATTGAACAGTGGAATAATATATTATGTGTATTAGCTCTCAATGAAATGCTTCAAAAATAGATTCTATTTTGTTATCTTTTAATCTCATCTTTTGACAATCTGAAGCCTCTCACATATCTGTATATACAAGCATGTAAAAATGGATTTTTTTCAAAACTACATATATATTTATTTATTTTTATAAATCAATCTGATCACCTTCAAAGTAGTCTCCATTACATTTGTCAAATCTGAGGTTCCATTCTTGGAAGCATTTTTCAAACTCACCTCCCTCAATTTTCACCATCTCTTCAATTTCATCAAGTGACTCTCCTTTTCTATGTCTCTTCAATCGAGGAAACAAAAAGAAGACTCACAGAGTGAGGTCAGGAGAGCAAGATCATGGGGCAGGAGAGGCATGCTGTTTTTTGTCAAAAACTGGTGCACTGAGATGTCTTTGTGAGTAGGTGGATTCAGACCTTTTGTTCATATTCTGTTGCCCTATCTTTTCAGAACCTTTACATAGAACAATTGATTAACTGTCTGACATGGGGGAAGGGATTCCAAATGCACAATCAGTTGACATGTTCACCTGTTGGGGAAGTTGACAGATATCCATAATAAAGTTTGTCATCCTTCAACATTTCACCTCTTTTGAAAGGAGAAAACCACCCATCTGTTTGAGCTTTTCTCATGCCCCTGCCCTTGTAAACTGTGTTGAATACCACAAATGTTATTGTGGCTTTTTCCCACAAGGAAAAAAATCAAAATTTCACAGCCCACACTATTCTCTTCAATTGATTATCATAAAAAAACAAATTGAGATTTGAATTGACCTGCTTTGACAAAAAAAAAATATCACTATGACCAGAGAGAACCTTCTCAGGAAATACCCCTGGGTGCACTAACTCAGAGTGAGCTTCTGGGATGCTGGCATTGTGGGGAATGATGCATTAAGAAATATACCCCCTGCAGATATTTTTCCTGCTTTGGGGGGTACCCAAACTTATCTGCCTTCTCCAGAGAGCACAAACTATGGCAGCAATAAATTCTTTCCTTTTGTCAGCAGTCTATACCTAACCCTGGGCAGGAAGAGAAAGAGAAGTTCAACAAGAAGTCTGCACTTACGAAGAAGTCTGCACTTACGAAGGAAAGAGTCTCTAATGCGAAATGTGTGGAGGGATGATCATGGGAGCTGCTTACTTCCAAGACGTAGAGAGGAACTGGGCATTTTCATCCTTATACAGATAAATTGATCAATTCTAATTTTTCTCCCTAAGGTAATTTGAATTAAAATCTGACTTTGGGAAATGTAATTTACCCAAATAACTTGCTGTCATTGGGTTTTTTCCAGTTCGTATTAACCACATAGGGTGGAGTAGAAATGCTTCTGTGAGTCTCTGAGGCTGTTGATCTTTAGAAAAGATGCTGGGCTAGAGAGTTTGAACTGCTCACCTGTGGTCAGCAGCTTCAATAATAACACACTGGGCCACCAGGGCTCCTCCTATCAAGACAGACTCCTAAGAACATGCTTTCATTTGGGGAAGGTGTTTAAATTATCTGTAATTTTGTTTCTAGTTTTGAGGATTGCATTTTTTAATCTTTAAAAAAATTAGAAATGTACCCACATAATAAGTACTTAGAAACAAATTAACTTCATTTTTGCAGTGCTCACCTATCTTACTATTTAGATTTTTGAGAAGCAAACAATACCATTATTGTAAATGTAATTAGAAGAGTAAAGTACTATTAAGTAAATGTATGATAGTTTCAGTAGGAACAATGATAAAACATTCTCTTTGATTATATTTTATTGTTATGTATATTACTCAAGATGAATATCTTTAACAAATATGGATACTAAAAGGGAAAAAATCTGTTCAAATAATAGCTGCTCAATAAATACTCTTTGAATTCACTTTACAATGTGGAAACTCAATGCATGATTAATGAGAGAAACCATAATCTTTCGTGATCCATAAAACAAAAATTGGGGATGGTTCACTATTAAATAATTATGCTGCATGGAACCTTTAGTGATTGCAATTTGTGTCCTTTTGTGTTTTTTTACAAGATTTATATGATCTAGATAAACTGAACATGCTGTGGAGTTTTTCATCATCTATTGTTATTACCTTGCTAATTTTGTTTTGACTTTAGAGGGGAAGGGGGCAGTTATAAGAAAATAACCTATAGGTTGAGCTCAAGAAAGTCATTTTTCCTTCTCTACTTCTAAAGATAATTCAAAGCCAAAACTAATCTTAGTCTTTAAAAAATACTTTAAAATGGAGCCCTGGATGTGATCCCACATTTAACAGCATCATCTAGAAATACAGAATCCTGACATCCAAGATAAATGCACAGTAAATGGACAAGGCTATCGAAGGGTCAAAGTCATTTGATGTGTGGATATTTGTAAAGAATGTTGAGCTTTCCATTTTTATTTTTAGGGTTTATTATTTTGAATCTATAGGGTAAAAATCATGTAGAAAATGTTCAATGTTTCAATCAAGAGACATATCCCCTTATACTACATATTGTTTACTTGGTAACCATAACACGGTCTAACACAATTTATTACATCAATTAATGAAATCATTGTAGGTCATTTTAAAGCATTCCTCATAAGTAAATGAGATAAGCATGTATAGCATATAACAAAGACATTTGATTGAGATACAGAGTCCTTTACAAAAGGTTCAATGGTGAGAATATTGTGAGAATGTATTAATTTACATTGAATTAACATATTTTCTCTAAATCATTCCAAACCAGCACACAAAATGTGGAATTTTACAAATACAGAGATTAAGAAAATATTGTGGGAAAATGTCAAATTGCTTGTACAATAGTAGGGAGCAAGTTATTGATGAAATACATGTATAATTTATAGTCACTAACTCCTCAGACTGCTTTGTAACTTGCTTATGATTAGGTGATTGTTTTACTTCCTTTCCATGGAGAAAGAGTAAATCAAAATAACCAACAAAAGCTATGACTAAATGAACTTACAATTTTAGAAAGAGGCAAAAACAAAATACAAAAATATTCATAATAAAAAATCAGAGTATGATGTGAAAAGTACAATAATAAACACAACAAGTGTTAAAGAAAGGTGAAAGTTAGATAAATTGTGCTTGAGCAGTGTGACATGTTGTCTTTGAAATAATGGCATGTTCAGGTAATTTTCAATGGGAGACATATGAGACTTTACTCCTGTGAAGATTGATAGTCTTGGAAACTCACAGTTCTGCACTATCCTATAGGAGTGCTATAAATTGTAACTGACTTGGTAGAAGTGAGGTTTTTTTTTGCTTATAGGTAACTTTTTCATTATCTGAATATTAAAATAAAAATTTAGATATAATTCTGTTTAGCACCAAAGTTCATATTCATTACATTCAAACAAGAAGATAAGAAAAATTAGGATAAATTACAAAACAAGTATTCCTGCTTATTCGCTACCACCCACTCTTTGCTTTTTTGAAGTTTCATTTTTAAAAAGCAGTAAGAAATAGTAGGTGGCAAAGGGAGAAACAATTGAAGGGATCTGCATACAACCTCCTCTCTGGGGTATGGACATCAGGAAAGTGTGTAAAGGGGCATATCAGACAGTGTATGATATGACAAATCAATGACAATTTATAAGTTATTAAAGGTCCATGGGTGAGGGGGCATGGGGAGGGAGGGGAAATATGGGGAGATGATACCAGGGACCTAAGTAGAAGAAGGATATTTCAAGAATGATGATGGCAACTTATGTGCAAATATCGACTGCATGCATTTGATTTATGAATTGATCATGATAAGAGTTGTATGAGCATACAATAAAATGATTTATTAAAAAATAATAGGTGTTTATCTGCAGAAGAACTTATCTAAGGGAGGGCATCAGTGCCATCTAAATGCTGCAATGTTCTTGGAGTCAAGCACAGGTCTATTCAAGACTGGGAAGTGGCTATTTAAATCAAAGGAGATAGGGAAGCCATAGTATCATTAACAGAGTGAAATGAGGTGACTTGGCCAAGTGTTTTGAGTCGTAGTGATTGCAGCTCTGCAGAGTAGAAATTCTCCCTGGGGTGTTCCCGACTCTGCATTCCAGGAGGCCATGGTCCAGACCGCTCTTCTGAGGCTTCCCCGAGAGGGTTTCAAACAACCATCTTCCTGATGGTAGCAGAGTACTTAACTCTGTCAAATGGGACTTCTAAACATGCAGAGTCAATCAAAGGTCACGGGCAGGCTTCTGATCACCAGAAAAGCCACTGTTTTCAAGTTTATTCTGGCTGAAAAGATCCCTAGATAAAGGAGTCGTGCTGATCCTGAGCTTCTCCGGGGCTCTAAATCTTTATGGGAGATGTTTTGCTCATGGAGAAATTGGTGATTTCACACCTCTGACCTTTCGGCTAGCATTCAATGCTTAACACACTGCGCTACCAGGAAGCCTGCGGTTAGGATAAATGAGCTTAATTCTACAACCTACATCTTCCTCCTAATAAAAAAATTGCCTTCCATTTCTCCCCAACCCCAATTCCTCTTCCCCCATTCTCCCCATACCTACAGTACACATATCAGTGAAAGAATGCATTTTTACTAGGTCAGCAGAAGAGCAAGGCAAAATCTCTAGGTCCATCTAAGCATGTCCTTGGCTGTAACTCTAATTCACCCCTATAAAATTTTGGAGGCAGCATTTTTTGAAAAGTGAATAATCAGTCCTATTTTTTTCTGAAATGCAAGTCCTGTGAGAATGAGACCCAGGAAAGCTCCGCTGATAGTATTCGTTGAATCTGGAGAGGAGATGAAAAGTTAAAACAGGAATCTAGTATAAGTGTAGATGGGGCAGTCATGTGCTTATGTTAATTTCATGACTGAGATGTCTAGCCTGTTAATCTGGAGATCGCCATTGAATAGGCAATGAGGCCTCAGTGTGGGCATGGCTTTCTCCTGAGACTTCTGGGAAATCTCGCTATATTTCCCTGGTGGAGAAGAGAAGCTATCTCCCCAGTTGTTGGGAGTTAGGCTCAGACACAAGGAACTATGGAGGAGAAGACAAGATGGTAGCATTCGAGGAGCTGGATGACCCAGAAGAGAAGCCACACGACCTTACCATAATGGAACCAGACCTCTAAGCTGGAGAAGCCATGTGGAGACCCCTGCCAGCTTTGAGTTGCTTCTACCACCACTGGATACTGTTGACGGAACCTGAGCCCTCGAAGCGAGGAGCCATGGGGAGATCCCTGCCGGCGCCAGGATTCTGCACCCACTGGCCTGTGACTTCGTGAGTTAGAAGGAGACTTTATAAGCTGATATTGGGCATATGGGCTAATATCAGACTTAAGACTTTGAATTGGACTAGGCTGGGATGCTTTCTCAGTGTTGCATTCCTTTTGTATATAAACCATACCCTTATATCTATATTCAGGTCTATGAGTTGTTTCTCTAGTCTACCTGAACTAACAAAGCAGGAGAACTAGATGATGACTAAGAGAAGAAGATGACTTTGTAGAAGATATGAGAGAGAGAGAAAAAGAATGCAAAAAGAGAGAGAATCTTTTAGGGATGCTGCCAAAATAATATTGATTAACTTTATTTGGGCAAGGTAGTTTGACCTAAAAAAAACCTTAGATATCAGAAGTTTTCATGGCAATTATGGAGAGACCAAGGCAATGGGAAAACTGCACATAGACTTTCACTAGTCCAAGAAAACATAATGCTGTGCAGAATGAGTGAAGTACTATGTTTGGTGTCTGCTCTCGGCCCAGTGCTGTGCACATGGATAACATCTAAATGCTATCTTCTCGAATGTCAATCTCTGATGCTCTTCTCTCTTAAAAGAAGAAAATCATATTTCTTCCAAAAAATTTTCATCTTTGAAGCACCTCTTCTTGTTCAGTGCTCTTAGAACTCAACACTTTTACTATTTTCAAATGAAACACTTTCAAAACTACATCTGCTAGTTTGGAATCTTTTCACATTTACTCATTACCCTTAAGTTTATTTAAATAGCAGTTGATCTTCCAAGTCCCTCTACTTCAGTGGTTCTCAATCTTCCTAATGCTGTTACCCTTCAATACAGTTCCTCATGTTGTGGTGACCCTGTGAGATTCTGAGACCTTAAATCACTGACCTTGTAGTTAGCAGCTCAATGCCTTTTGCAGTTACATACTTTGGTGTCATTTTAAGGGTTCCGGGTGCAGGGGTGGATTCTAGCCTATCAATCAGGTCACAGTCAATGAGGATTCTGTGTGGGCAGAGCCTTCTCCTGAGGATTCTGAGAACTCCTGTATTCATTCTTGGAGCCTGAGTGTTCTCTCTCTCTCTCTCTCTCTCTCTCTCTCTCTCTCTCTCTCCCTTTCTCTCTCTCTCTCTTGTCTCTGTCTCTCTCTCTGTCTCTCTCTCTCTCTCTGTCTCTCTCTCTCTCCTCCTTGGGGGCAATTGCAGCTGACAAGATACATGGAACTATCCAAGTGCTCTGAGCTGGAGGAAAAACATGGAGATCTCTTTCAGCAATGAGATGTCGCTAACATCACTGGACCCACAAGACTTTTCATCCACCAACCTCTGATCTTCCTGCACTCAGCATCTTGCATGTGTTGCTTGATTCTGAAGAGGAACTTAGACTAGTAGTGGATACATGGGCTAATATTGGATTTCTGGGTTTGGACTGGACTGGACAGCGATGCTTTCATAATGTGCAATTGCTCTTGTATATAAAGCACTATCTTATAATGAGTCTCTGTGAATTTCTTTCTCTAGTATACCTGGACTAACACAATACCTAACCCACTATGCCAACAGAGTTGGTTTCATTGTTGGCAGTGATGAAGCATGCTGCACTTTCTTTCTTTTTTTTTGGAAACACCGATGCCTTCCAACATATTTGAATGCAGAAAGAGGGTTCTTCTGCTAACCAAATGTAACAGATATGGAATGACTCATTTTTTAGAAAAAACAGATAAAGGCCATGTTGTGAAGTAGATAAAGCAAAAGATATGAGAGATGATTTTTAAAAATCATTTTATTGGGGGCTTATACAACCCTTTAACAATTCATACATCCATCCATTGTGTGTCAGCCATATTTGTACATTTGTGACCCTCATCCTCAAAGCACTTGCTTTCTACCTGAGGCCTTGATATCAGCTCCTCATCTTTCCCCTCCATCTCTGTTCTCCCCTCCCTTATGAACCCTTGATAATTTATAAATTATTAGTATTTCATCATATCTTACACTGTGAGACCTCTCCCTTTTCCCACTTCCCTATTGTCTGTACCTCAGGAAGTGGGTTATATTTAGATCCTTGTAATTGCTTCCTTCTTTCTACTTCACCTTCCTGGTATCACCACTCTCATCATTGGTCCTAAAGGGATCATTTGTCCTGGATTCCCTGTGTTTCCAGCTCCTATCTGTACCAGGGTACATCCTCTGGCCTAGCTCGTTTTGTAAAGTAGAAATGGGATCATGATAGTGGTGGGGAGGAAGCATTGAAGAACCAGAGGAAAGTTGCATGTTTCATCATTGCTACCCCAAAGTGACTTTAATATAAGGGTTATTTTTCATCTTCTAATGTTGGAAAGCCAGGTTCTAAGGAAATTAATTAGTTTGATGTTCTTATTTATATCCTATCTTTTTATACTAACAACATAAACTGGGCAGGTAATAACTTGCCCAAATACTTCAAGTAAAATGAAATAAACTTCATTTTAGAAAGTGTTTTAGGAGAAAAGTATCTTTGCTTAATCATTAGTCTAATTTTCCCAGTTGTTACTCTTTCATTTATACAATATATATCTTTTACAAAATCCACTGAGATATGTTAAGGAAAATAAATCTCAAGCTGGTGAAAATGTCAGATGAAACAATTAAAAAATTCCATTGTATCTTAGTGAAAGTTTACCAGCAAACTAAGTTTCCATTTAACATTACCTTTAAATCTTTTTTTTTAAATGTGTAATTGTTCTAGGAACTTGGTTAGAATTTCGACAACCTATCAGCATTCTCATTAATTACACTCTATTGTTGTATCCTTTTGATCTAGTTTCCTCCCACTCTGTGCATTCTCTTTGTTGGGAGTAAATATTGACCTTTTAGTCTAAGGTAGTTCTAAGTTTAGTGTCAGGTAGTTGGTTGTTTAAAAAGACCTTTTCCTCATGAGTAATGTTTATTATATCAGTCAATCTACTAAATAGTTGAAAAGTGAACTAGAGGAGTAGTTTCCATTCCAAGTGTGAGACATAACTTAGAGTCATTGTTTTAAGGATTCCTCAAGTCTTTATTGGTCCAAGAAATCCAGCTGTTCAGAAACATTTTGTTTAAGGCAGATGTGTGAGTTAATGTTAAGGTGATTTTCTGGTAACCTTAGTAGATTTTCTTCAAAGTCACAGGATCATCATGGGGACTTACTGTGAAGAAACTTTTAAGATTCTAAACCGCATTGGTAGGAAAACGGCCAGCTAAATTGCATTAGTGAATACTTTTCCATTACAACAATTGACCTGCTCATTTTTTTTAAGTAATAAGTCCTGTATTAGGAAAAATGTGTTGGGAAACCCTACCCCATCCGCTCTACAGCCCTGACATAGCCCTTTGTGACTTAAAAAAATAAAATACAGATGATTTTGAATAGGAACCCAATTTGCATACCTTTTGAATGACCGGATTTCTAATTTGAAGATGTGTATTAGGAGTTCTGGCAGTCTCATCCTTATAAGTTTGACTGTTAACTCCAAGGTGAGCGGTTCAAAACATGACACAGGAGAAAGAGGACTTTTTAATCATAAAGAGGTAAGATGTCACAAACTCACAGTTTCATCCTATTTTATGAGGTTGATATAAATCAATGGTCTATATCAAAAGTGATTTTGGATATGTCTTCCCATTCTATTATTTTGTTATTTAAGATGTCTGCCAGGATGGATTTTTGCCTTGAAATTGGTTTTATAGGGAACTAACATTTTGCCACTCCTGTTTTTTTATTGCTCTTTTTGGTCTATATTTGTCCAGCCTTTGATTCTTAGTCTATTTTTGTATTTGTTTCTGAGCTGTGTTTATTGTGAGCGGCATATGCATATATGCATGGACCTTATATTCTTATACATCTCTTACTATTTCTCAATCAGTGCATTTAATCTATTAGCATTCAGTGCCATTGTTGGTATGTGGAAGTTTGCTGCCATCTTCTTTTTTTTTTTTTAACTCAACTGCATACTTTATTTTGATTTCAAAAGCTTTTCCCTTAAATGTCCTGTCTTTCCATGAATACCAAGAAGCAGCTAGTTGCCATGTGATCTGTGTTCCCTGGTCTGTGAGATTTTTTTCCCCTTATAAACAGATTTATTGGCAGATAAGTCACAAATCATAAAATTTAATAGTTTAATAATAAAATATTAATGATAATTAATATAATCATTAAATGATTAATATAATCACCACCACAATTGATTTTAGAAAGCTTTCTTCTTTCTTGCATTAATTTTTAACTCCCCATTTTCCCCAACATCCCCTGCCATAGCCCAAGGAACCAGGAACCCAGTTCTCA
This sequence comes from Nesogale talazaci, assembly GCA_004026705.1. Taxonomy (NCBI): domain Eukaryota; kingdom Metazoa; phylum Chordata; class Mammalia; order Afrosoricida; family Tenrecidae; genus Nesogale; species Nesogale talazaci. The sequence goes on along the minus strand of PVJH01003740.1, from coordinate 90,937 downwards.
TTTCTATAGATATGCCTATCCTGGATTTCTGATGCAGAAAAGAACATTCTAAAAAATTTAATAGAAATAAAAAAATAAAACAAAAAGAAAGTCTCAATTAAAAAGAAAACTCATCATTTATTTTCCAACAAGTTCTGCATGATGCTGTCATTTTGATGTGCTTTTGTTTCGTGGTATTACCTTTTTTTTGTTCCTGTTCTGGATATATTTGTGTTGTGTTGGATACAGTTTTCAGTATGTTATTCTCTGTATGGAAATGTCTCATATGTTCATCTCAGGCTGTCTGCTGTTGCTTGTTATAGTATCTCACATAGGATTTAAACAAATCATTTTATTGCAGGATATTGTGGCTCTTATAGTAATCCATACATCAATTGTATCAAGCACATTTGTAAATATGTCGCTAAATATTTTCTTTATGTTTGAATTTTGGGTATTAATTCCTCCTTTTTCCTTCCTCCTCCCCCTACACTCCCACCCTCATAAAACATTGATAAATTATGTTATTGTTATTTTCTTATCTTACTCTGATCACTGTCTCCCTTCACCCATGATTCTGTTGTTCATCCCCTTTTGGGGGGTGTTATACATCATTTGTTGCAATTGGTTCTCACTTTGCTCCATCTTCCACCAACCCTCGTGGTAACACTATTCCCATTTCTTTTCCCGAGGAGTTTATCTGTCCTGGATCCCATGTCCAGCTCTGTGGTTTGTACCAGTACATATGCTCAGGTCTTGTTGGATTTGTAGAGCTGGGGTCATGATATTGGGGGTGAAGAAGCCTCAAGGAATCAGAGGAATAGTGTGTGTTTTTTCAGTGCTATACTACACCATGACTGATTGTCTCTTCCTTGTGACTCTTCTGTAAGAGAATGTCCAGTTGTCTACAGATGGGTTTTGGGACTTCATGCCAGCCTCCCTTATTCACAATAATGTAATTATTTTTTTTGAGCATTTTGATGCCTGGTACCTGATTGCATCAACATCTTGTGATCATACACACTGGCGTTCTTCTTCCATGTAGGATTGTAGCTTCTTTGCTAGAGAGCTGCTTGTTTAACTTCCTTCCTTTATGACCCCATATACTGTATCTTTTAAGAGCCAGGCACCGTCAACTTTCTTCACCACATTTGCTTGTACACCCATGTCTTATTTTGCAATCCTGTTGGGAGAGTGAGTATCACAGAATTCCAGGTTAATAGAAAAAGTGTCCTTATGTTGAGAGAGGACCTGAGTACAAGCCTCACATCTATCCACTTCCTTAATATATTGCTATACATGTATATAGCTGAGTTGGTCTGGGTAGACAAGAAACAAATCCACAGACACATTCATATATGTATAAAAAGAAGCTTTAGATAAAAAAGAAGCATTTACATTAAGAAAATATCCCATCCCAATCCAGATCAAGCCCTTAAGTCTGATTTTATCCACATTGTATGATTCCAATCTATAAAGTCCTCATCAGACTCATGAAACAAAAGCAATGATGTCAAATTCAGGAAGATCACAGACCAGTGGGTAGGAAGTCTTGTGGATCTAGTGTCATTATACGCATCTCAGCACTGATTGGGGTCTTCATGTGGCTTCCCCAGTTCCCAGGGCACGGGATCTACTAGTGTAGTGCCATGTGTCTTGTCAATAGAGCATGTCTGGGAAGTCAGATGGCAGAGAGTGTCTCCCGTATTTCCAGGGAGGAATCAATGAGTTCCCAGAATCCTCATGGGAAAGGCTTGCCCACACAGAGGCCTCATTGGCTATACAATGATTTACAGTCTAAACTCCACCCTTTCTCTTGAAATCCTCTCAAATTGGCAACAGATTATATAAGTGATGAGTTATATATATAACCACAATGAGCCAACTTCTCTATTTTTATGATTTAACATATTTACATATGTACACAACTGTGTTTCTACATCTAATAATGGTTTTGCTTCCTAGATCTTTCCTCTGTTTCCTTTAACCTTTCTCCCACACCACTCTCACACCCTTCATTTGCCTCTCAGTAATTCCTCTCAGCTATATCACTATTGCTTAAACCATATATTGCTCCTTACAACTTCTCACCATTAATTTTAATTTCCTACTTTTTCCGCTGTCGATAGCATTGTTTGCTCATGGCTCCTTTCCCCAACCCAGTCCCCATCTCCTCTTCTCTCATGTCCCCCCAGAACTGTCAGTCCCATTGTTTTCTCCTTGGTTTTGCTTCTTATGCCTATCTTTTATAGACAAACAAGACAATAAGAAAGAAGACAAAACAAAAAAGAAATAAAAGATCGAAGAGGAGAAATAAAAAAGAATAAAGAGCAAAAAAAAAGACTATACATAATTCCAGGTCTGTCTGCTGAAATTTGTGACTTTCTCCCCACCCATTCTGGGGAGTTCTGGGTCCTGCCTCACCTAGACTGAAGTCGATATTGGAAGTTCTTCTGAAACTTTTTGGCTTTGTTCCCATTGCTGATCTGTTATGTTCCCTTCTGAAAGTCCCCCATATTGTCCTCTGTGGCGGTATTATCCAGTGAGGGGACATGATGTATTGAGCTGTTGTCAGCCCTACAGTCCTTTCTGTGCATTAGCAGCTCATGCTGGGACATCTTCCACAGGCCGTGATATGCCAGAATGGGGTCTGTTCCCATCCTCTCAGTTCACTTGTCTTACTGCATGCATAGTTTCTGCTGAAAAATGTGAGCTTATTTTTATTGGTTTCCTTTACATGTGCCTGTTCTGTTTTCCTTGGCTGTTCTCAATATTTTGTCCTTATTCTTGATATTTAAAAGTTTCACTGCAAATGGAATACTATTTTTCTTTTGAAATCTGTCCTATTTGGGGTTCTCTCAGCATTCTGGGTAGTTAATTTATACCCTTTTGTTCTGTAAGGAAAGCTTTCTTCCACAATTTCTTGCACTATATTCTCTGTAACATTTTTGTTTCTGCCTATTCTGGAATTCCAATGAGATGTAGGCTGTTCCTCTATATAATTCTAATGCTTTCTTCAGACTCCTTTGCTCTTTAAGTCTTTTGTTCTGGTAGATTATATTTTAAATTATCTTCAATTTGTCTCATTAATTTCTCTTTCCATTTCTTTAATTCTATTTGTTAAAAAATAGTTTTGAATAATTCTGTTATCCCCGTCCTCCCCTTTGGAGTTTTTGTTTGAAGCATTTCATGTAGGGTTTCTATTTTTTCTATGCGCCTTCATCCTCTCAGACACCTTCCTCGTTTATTGAATGCACCCTATCATCCTTCTTTCTCATTCCTGTTCTCGTACTTTTATAACATTTCCATTTTCAGGCATCTCCCTTAGGTCTGCATGTTGCTCGCTTATTATTGCTTGCTTCTCTTATGTTTTATGTGGAATGATATTTTCTACTAATTAAACAATATATTTAAATATCCATCGGGGTGACAGGGATATTTGGTAGCTTGTGAATAGTTAAATATGATAAGTGGTACTGGAGAAGTACAATGGAAACATCAAAATCAGTAAAGAAGGAAAGGAGATAGAAAGAGGATGGGAAAATAAAGGAAGAATAATAATAGGAAAATAAAGTAACAAGAGTAAAAATATTGAAAAAAGAAAAATCTATGAAAAGGTCTTATTTATTAATTTAAAAGGATTGATTAAAATAGTACTAAACTTTCTTTTTTTTTAAGGAAATATAATTAGAAAAGCTGCTACTATTAGGTTGGAATCTGGCCTTGGCCGACCATTTTAACTGATGTGGAGAAGAACAAGCTGTGCTTGCATGAGATGGGTGGGGCGCTCAGATGGATTTAGGATCTGTGCTGGAGACACACAGGGCAGGGATGAGTAGAGCTTTTGCAGGCAGTATTTAGGGGCAGAGAAGGTGAGCAGAGTCCAGCTACTTGACTGCCCAAGAGTTAAAGTAGGCAAGGATTAGGTGGCACATTGGTCTAGTGGTGAGGAGTTGATTGTGTAGGTGACTGATAAGTGACCAGATTTTAACATTAGTAAAGTGGGACTCCATTGATCTGGGGGAGGGGGGTAAAAGGGGGTCCCACCATTCCTTAGCTTGTCCAGTCTTTCCAAAAATAAGGACTTTTTAAAAATGCCGCGAGTCACAGGAAAAATTGATAGAACTCTGAACTGAGGACTATTGGAAGTCCTGGAGCACAAAGGGAGGGCAACACCCCATCTGGGAGGAGAGGGCAGGACAGATGGTTGGATGAGTCAGCCTGGGCCAGCTGGGACACAGGGAGCAGGACTTCCACTTAGGGAGACAAAGCAGTTACTTGGAATAGCATAAAGTGGTCAGGGGCAAAAGGATAGAGTGTACACCTACTGATATGCCAGGTGGTTATGCATTCTTTCCGGGATAGGGTATACTGAGTCTATATTGCCTGAGGAGCAAGGTGGCTGCATGAGCAATGCAAGGGTTGGGGTACAGGAAGTGCACTCTGGACAGGAATTGAAGCAGTCATGTATGTCTACTGTGAACTGAACCAGCTGGGCGGGTAGGAGGAACCATTAGGTGTGCTTACCATTTTCTCCTCTGCCCACCCTCACTATCTCTGGCTTCTGATACATTCAGATTACTTAACTACTTAGTCATTTCACAAGATTTCTGGTGCCCTGGTTTTTTTTTTTTTTCTGATCTTTGAAGAAGGATTTACCATGTATACTCATGTGTAAGTTGGGTTTTTCAGCACATCTATTAAGGCAGTTTCTGTGGTAAAATTAGGTGCCTCAGCTGATATTCCGGTCAGCTTATGCTCCAGTAGATGCAGTACTCTATGGTGTGGTCATCTTGAACAGGAGCTATGACAGTGTCTTTCAGAGAATTACTCATAACATTGAACAATGTGAGCATGTGGCAATACTATCAAGAAATAGATGCATCAATCTTTTGTATTGCTAAAAAGTACTATGTACTAAAGAACAAAAACAAACCAGACATTCATGTGCTTCATCTGAACTCAAATATGTCATAAATTAAGTAACATCTATATACATGTAGATTAATTTTGTTTTGGGATCACCTGCATGATACTTTCTTGATACTCTGTCTAATAAGAGTAGTCAAAGAAATTTCCAGGGATATGTGAGACATCCTTTGAAGGAAAACATTTCAATTTAGATTGATTTAAGATTTTTGTAATAAGATCAAATGCAGATAATTTCCCCCAAAAAGTTTCATTAATGTGTGCCCTGATCAGTAATTTTTGACAATCTACATTTGATGTGAAAAAGTAACCATTGGTGGCATAGTGGGTGAATGCAGGATTGCGGCCCACTAGCTTGGCAGTTCAAATCCAGCAGCAGCTCTCCAGGAGCAAGAGTGGGCCTCCCACTCCACCAGAGGGTAGTGAGCCCCCCCCCCCAAAAAAAAAACCCCAACAAAACAAAGCAAAAATAACCATTAAAGTCTTTATGAAGCACAATTCTGTGACACATACAGGGGCACCTTGGGTCCAAATCTACCCAACATTCATGATTACAGAGCTTATTTAGATCGTGAACAGATTGCAGTACAAGCGAGAAACTGGAAACACAGGAAATCCAAAACAGAAGAACTCTTCAGAACCAGTGGTGGGAAGGGCTATATTGGGAGTGTAAAGGGAATGTGGGATAGAGAGGGGGGAAAGATTGCAAGAATCTACATATAACCTCCTTTCTGGGGGATGGATAACAGAGAAGTGGGTGAAGTGAGATATCAGAGGGTGTAAGATATGACAAAATAATCATAATTCATAAATTATCAAGGGATCATGAGAGAGGGGGGAAAGGGGAGGAAGGCAGAAAAGGTGGAGCAGATATTAGGGGTTCAAGTAGAAAGCAAGTGTTTTGAGAACCATGAGGGAAACAAATTTACAGAAATGCTTGACACCATGGATAAGTGTGTGGATTGTGATAAGAGTTGGACAAGCACCCAATAAAATGATTTTTGAAAATGGTTTAAGTAAAGGGTCACTAAACATGTTCCCATTTTATTGCATTAAACCATGTATGAAATGCAGAGGATGTAGCTGTTCATCAGAACTTGCTACAATGGTCATTCCAGGCTACTAATAAATATCCAAAGAACAAGCTGCTCCACTGTACATCTTAACTCAAAGCCTTTCCGTTTAAGTTCTGCCAGTTAGCTTCCTAAATGAGGTGCCGAGAAGTGCCCCTTTCCAATAAGAAGTCACTCAGCTCCCCTTCTGGGGTTCAGCAAGTCTAAATCCCCGATTTAAGTGCCCACAGGCACCCCACTCCACAGGCCAGCCCCCTGCCCCAAAGCACTCAGCTTTAGCTTGCTCCATAGAGTGGGAAGTAAATCCATTTCAGACTGTGGCTCCGTGTTCTGCTTCTCACAGCTATCTTCTGAATTCAGGAGGTTTCAGGGAGACTTCTGAATTCAGGAGGTTTCAGGGAGATTCCTCTCCCCCCTCACTGCCCCACTGTAGCCTCTCATCACTCTCATTGCTATCTAGTCATTGCCAAGTCATGATGACCCTACTTGGACTTACTCAGACTCTACCTATTTAGTGGAGCATAAAGCTCTTTCTCCAGAGGAGTGACTGTGGCATCCAATTGCCGACTTTGTGGGTGGCCACTCCATGTGAGCATAATCGCTACAGCCCCAGAACTCCAGATTTTCAGGAGGCCCACTTTATTCCCGGTAGAATGGAATCCCAATGAGTTCTGTTCCAAATTCCGCACTGGTGAAATCCTATCATTACCTTTTTGCCCATCTTCTTGTCAGATCCATGCAGGAGAATGTCATTTGGTAGAAATTAGGAATCTTGACTAGAAAAACCACATTAATTAGCCATTGGCTCATTTGGTAGGAGTTAGGAATTTCCATGAGAAAGGCCACACTACTTCACTGGCCAGACAAAATAGCAAAGTGACTATACATTTATATCAAACATTCTATTTTGCCCTTCCTGGGTACTGTCAGCTCTCTTACATTAACCATTTCGACTGTAGTGCACCTGGCGGCTCTCTGGGATAAAAGTGTGGTGTTTCTGGGAGCCACTGCAAGGGACAGAGATGGCCCTATTTGTTCACACACATTTACTGTCTCAGAAGCTTCACATTGGGTCTTTTCATATGAGCATTAACTTGATAGGGGTTTTATTTGCTTGTAATTTCTTCATTTGCATTTTAATACAAGTCTATTTGTTCTAGTCAATCATGTAACAAGGCAGGGGTAAGATCAGAGAGTAAGTGCTTTGCTTTTGCTAAAACTAATTTACTTAATTTTAAATAATATTGAACTTGATCTTGGGGAACTTAATAGCCCAGCCACAAGCTCTGGTATTACTTTTCCAAATTATAAGATGTTTATGGTAGTTAAAATCAGTTCAAATAGTTCTAAGAATGTTGGTATGATTTCCAAATTAAGACCACCGAATAGCAGTGAAATTTAAGTAGACGGCAACTTTGGGATTAATCTATTAGATTATCCACCCTTTCATTGTTGGTCCTAGCTGTCATGCTGACAGATAAATTTTCATGTACTTGGACTAATAATGTGTATTAGCCTGAGATGTCTTGATTGAAATTTCATGATATGACTAAGATAAATTCTCCAAGAAGTTACAACTAATTTAGGAGTAGCACATGAGTATAAATAGTATAAACTGATCTTTTAAAATGTGACATGTTTTACTCTTGAGTTGTATTTCATTTGCTACCCACAATCCAATCATTTAAAAATTTTAAATCTTGTTGGAAATATCAAAAAATCCTGACAAAGTGAAGCATAATTTCCTCTCTTAGTTACAGACTCTTTAGGAACATATTGAATTGTAGCTATGTAGTGCTAATCCCTTGGGCATCCCACTGGCAAGTTCTTTGTGTCCTGAGAATTGTCTAATTATTCCTTCTCTTTGTTCCCTATCTTTTAATCAGACTTTAACTTCTCTCCCTATGATACCCTTGGCTTTGTTAATAGAATTGCATAAAACTTAATCAAAATCCTCCTTGTCAAGTTAAAAATATTAAACCTGTTGTTCCTTCATATGTGATTTGTCTTATACATTTTTTCCTCTCCTTCGCAAGATGTTGTTGTCAAAAAAAAGTCACCATTGTAATTTTTAAGACTCAGACTAGATTATGAATCTGACATTTCATGTATTTGTTCTTGTTGATTGCTTCATAATAGTTTAGAAAATGTGCTAGTATTTTTTCAAAAGTATCCTGTACACTTAAGTACACATTTTATTATTTTATTGTAACATGATTTAGTGGGTTTCAACAAAAACTGCTAAAATTATGAAATTCATTAAACAACATAAATAATACCTAACATGTCTGAATATTTTAAAAGTAACATTGGAGTGTCTGACTAAATATTAAAGTGTGTGTTTTATCATGCTTTTAGGCTTCCAATGAAGAACCTCATTAGTAAGCATAGTCCACATATAAAATTATAAGTTTCTAAATTATTCTTATATACAAATATATAAAAGAGACTTGGTCACTTAGTGTTTTTTGGAGGTTCATAAATTAAGATTATTATCCAAAATGGTATTGATAAATTATTTATAAGTATACTACTTTCAAAACAACTAATTTTCTCATAAAATTATAGGTTCTATATGCATTTTTGTTTCAAAAATTCTGAAGTCTGGAAATATTGTACATGCAGTCTAACAAATTAGCATAACTTAATTTCACACATGTTGATGTAAAATCCAAGACTCTTGGGCTAGGGATTTTGGTTTTCAATAACTACAGTATAACAGGCAGGATAAGCTTCATGTTCTTGTAAATTCTTTGTGTCCCTCAATCCCACAGCAGTAGTGTGGAGGCAGGTCCAGGTGAATATGCACACAGCGAGCATGTGTCATAACTGACAATCTCTTGTCTGACAATGAGATTCCTGGCAGACACATCCAACCTCTGGCTTGAAGGGAGACATTATCTTTATTATCCTGGTCACAAAACTAATATTTCTTCTGTCCAGGTGAAAAACATTGCCTTCATCTTTCAAGATTGTTTGCTATACAAACATTCTTGACACTATTTCAAAAGAAAAGCTCTTATGTCATTCCAAAACTTCATAGGTGTTAGTGTGTAGAACAAAATAGTTACTTGTACTTATTTATATGCCTATTCATTGTATGATAATTTGTTTTAATACCATTTCATCGTAAAACATGTAAGATGCATTTATACTTTTCATTGGAAATTTTAGTCAGTATTTGCTGCAGACTAATAGGAAATCTAGGCAACATGGTGATGAAGTGGATTATGCATTGGATTGTCAATCCCAAAGTCATCAGGGTGAGCCCATCAATCGGTCTCCTACCTAACATAATTATAACTTGGAAACACATTATCATTCAAAGTTCTACTCTGCTCTAGAGGATCACTCACTGTGAATCAGAATCAACTCAGTGGCAATGAGCTTGGTTATTATTAAGAAACCTACTATTTATTTGTCAGTTTATTGTACTATGGAGCTTTCATATTCCCAAAAGAATTTCTCCAGAATTAAAGAATAAAATTTAAACCTCAAGGATAAATGGAAGTCCTATCGGGACAAACTATTGAGTTAGCAGAAAGCATGTAAAGAGAATGAAAGGAATGTGCAGAGCTACTACACCAAAAATAGCTAGTCCACATTCCAACTTTTCAGTAAGTATCACATGATCAAGATATTGGAAATGCAAAAACAAAGAAGAGCAGCATTAACAATGACATTAGAAATAGATGTAATATCATATGAAATGTATGAATACATGGGCGCACTCATCCATCTAAGACAAGATGCTTTCAACCCATTGGAAAAGATCCTTACTTATGTACCTTCCAAAGAAAGGTGGTTCAAAACATGATGTGCACATTAGGGAACAAGATCACAAATATCACACTCAAGGGTAAGTTTTCTGATGATAATTCAAAAATGCTCCCAACAGTTCATGGGTGGGAAATTGCCAGAAAGTCAAGCCAGATACAAAAGAAGACATAGAATAAAGGATAGCATTGCTGATGAATTAAGGCTCTTGACAGAAAGTAGAGAATATTAGAAAGGTATTCACTTGAATTTTATTCACTGTGCACATTGTAAAGAAAGAGCATTTCAGATCACTTGATTGTATTTATAGAGAACTTGTCATATAACAAGAGGCAGTAGTTCTAACAGAATAGATTAACAAGCTATTTTATGCAAATAGCATAGCATTGCTTGCTTAAAGCAAAAAGGACATCAAACATTTATTGATGAAGAGCAAATACTACAATCTTCTTTACTGACTACAATCCAACCTAAAGAAAACAGATAGCTTCACAACACAACCACTAGGAACCATCATGATGCTCATTGTAGTTGAGTTTATTTCAATGCATAGCCACGTTTTAAAAACAGGGGAGCATTTCTCCTTTGGGTTTTCAAAGTTGTGATCTTTCGGGAAGAAATTAACAAGTCTTTCTTCAAAGATATCTTTATTGTGAGCTCATACAACTCTTATTGCAATCCATACATCCATCTATTGAATGCCCAGCATATTTGTACATTAGTTATCCTCATTTTTCTCAAAACATTTGCTTTCTACTTAAGCCCTTGGTAATAGCTCCTCATATTTTCCCCTCCTTCCCCACTCCCCAGTCCCTCATGAATGCTTGAAAAATTTATAAATTATTATTATTTTGTCATATCTTACATGGTCTGATGTCTCTCTTCACCCATTTCTCTGTTGTCCATACCCCAGGGAGGAGGTTATATGTTGATCCATATACTCGGTTTTCACTTTCTACCTCACCTTCTCTCCACCATCCCGGTGTCGCTGGTCCTGAAGAGATCGTCTGTCCTGGATTCCATTTTATATGATGTCTATATATATTGGAACTAACTCCATGGCTCCTTAGAGCAAACCTAGCAACTCTGAGGAATCACATCCCTCAAAAAGTTATATAAATATATCAAATATTTTAAAATACACATCACAGAATTATTAGTCATCATAAAAGTTACTTTAGTAAGTTTTTTAGAAGAATTGTCTTTGCTGTCTAAGATTCATGCGATTGACTCAAAATATAATCTACACTTAATTATGCAGGAGTCCAGCAAGGCCTACAAAAGAGCAAGCCACTACAGGGGCAACACTTGAGTATGTGACTTCGGCACTTTACCGGATAGGACCCTCAGCAATCACCTGATCTTGATATTGGGCTCTGTCATTTTCCCTAGGAGCTCCACTCAGAGTGAATCTTTTGTATTAAGTTCGAGCAAAACAGAACAGTAATCTTATCAAGTCTAGAATAACTTTTGGTATGACTAATTTTTTATTTTCCTCTTTTGATCTTTATACACAGGATTTAAGTTGTGTTTTGTTTTTCCACTGCCATACAGTGCAGAACTGCAAGGTTGTAGAGGAGAAAGTGTATTGGCTCTCTACCCAATCAATTGAATCTACTTGGCATTTATCTGGGGAAAAAATCTGGTACATGTGCAGTGACTACACTGGCTTAGATAAATTTGTAATAACCTCAGTATGCTGTAAAACAATTAACAATTTGGGGGTGGGGTTTGTGGAGTTTGACTTCCTTGCCCTTGACAGTCCCATGCTCAACAGTCCCAGGGTGCCCTGTTTGAAATAGTAAAGCTAGATCACTGGTGGTGATTGTGGGGCTGGTAATATGTGTGTGAAGATATATACAAAATTGGTTCTTCATAGCCAGCAAGGGCAGGCTCCAGCACACCAGCATCTAATGCTCTAATCTTTCTTAGAAGCCAATTGTAAAGAATGGAACTCTCATTTTCAGAGAGAACAACATCTTTCTTACTTAAAAATGAATGCTAACTACATTCTAAGTTTATAGTGAGTCAAAAGTTGTACTGCAAATTAGTTGAAATTCAGATCCAAAAAACCCAACCCTAAACAGGCTTGTGACTTAAGCTTTCATCATGAATTTATCAATACTTGCTGGTGTGTCCATGCTGCCTTCCTGTTTCCTTGGGCCATGCTAAAACAGAGAAGAGTCAAAGAAGTTTAGCTACTTATCATAGGAATTTTAAAAGTTTAATATTGGTACATTTTACTAGACACACCAGTACCCTATATAATAAATAGAAACGTTATTGGACTCGAGGGGGTACTTTAAGTAGAACTGTAGAGATTCAGTGTGTTTAAGTACTGTAAGTTACTTTACTGAAATGCATTAACCTTCCTTTGTTACGCTGGAATCTGTGTCTGCTGCAGACAGCAGTACAAAGCAGTTGAAAACTACAGTCTGAGATATAGACTGACACTTTCTGTGGCAGCAGTCATGAGTGAGTTATTTCAATCTGTGCTAGTGTGGCTGGAAAATTTACCTTCACACGGCTGGAATTCCATTTCATTCTGTCATGATACACTACACTGCGCCCACTTCTTCACGAGCCAGGGCATCACAGAGATACGGTCACTGAGATTTCTAACCTCTCAGGCACCGTCACTTATGCCAAATATCAAAAGGAAGAGAAAAAGTTAAAACAAAGGAAGAAAGTAGTAAGAATTTATGGGATGGAAATAACCAAAAATTAATGGGAAATGTGCAGAAGTAAATGCACAAACAATATGTATTAGTTTCCTTCTCCTTTTTCAGTATCTAAGCTCTTTGAAATTTTCAAAAAATATAAAAGTATTTGAGATTTTCTTGTCTTGTACACTTAATAACAAAAAAATTCACTAGTACAGCAAGTATTTAATCTGTACCTTTATTTTCTTTAAAGTACCATTGAGCTGGTTCTAATGCATAGTACCCTATATATGTTACTCAATCTACATTACACATCACCTGGATATGAAACCATCTTCCTTTGTATCTGGACTTATAGATCAATTAATGGGTCATTTCATTGATTTGGAAGAAAGGAATGTTATTGGAGTAAACAAAGCAAGCCTTGACAAGCAGTATCCAGATAAGAGTCACGATCGACACTCTACTAGGTATTTATCACAGATAAGTACGCATTTACAGCTAACATTTTTTTAAGATGCGGAGAGGAGAAAAGTGACAGCTTAAAGGAGAAAAAGAGATAGCTAGAAAGAGAGAGACATTTAAGAAGTAAGGAAATCTATGAGATAGAAATAAGACAAAAATATCCAAACTTGCATCAGACACATATTAGAGAAAAAGGTTCCATAGAAAATTTGTTGAATTTTTAAAAGTATTATCAAAATTGGCTTATATTTTTAAAATTTATTCCAATTCAAATTTTATTTTTTACACTCATATCTAGCCTTTGGTCCAACCAAATCTATCATCATGTCTTTATTCATTTCTCTGTTCTTCCTTTAGCTTCCCCTTTTCCATTTCTGTTTGGTGTTTCATTTGGTTATAGACATTAACAATACTTGATATAAAAAAAATTGCACTGTAGGCCAACATCCCACGACTGCATTTTTGGTGTGACCATAAGCAGCATGTGGCCTTAGGGCATTGTCTAAAGCCTATAGCACAGCGGTCCTCAGTGCACCAAACTTGCTGCATAGCCAGGACGTTGCATTTTTCTGCAGAGCTGGAGTCAAGGACTCAGGCATCCACCCACTCCCTTTTTGAAATGTGTCTTGAGATGCATACCTGAATGTATAATGAACAATAATTTTCTCTTGGATGCTGCTGGTACTATTAGGCTTATTTGTGTTGCCATGAATTAATTTTATGACTGGATGATTTTTTTTAACTTGGTGATATTAAGTATCTGTATAGCAATATCAGAGTTTCTTTTTAGATTTAATAACAATTTAAGAAATTGAGGAGTAAGGTAAAAATATGTCATTTTTCCAACTACATTAAAATTCAAAATGATTATTTATTTAAGAGCCTAAAAAATTAAATGATTTTTTAAAAGATCTCTCAAACACTGCAGAGAAGCAAGCTTCATTGTCATTTTTCCTTTATTTTTAATGAATTAAAAATAAAGTTGTGACAAAAATATTCAAAGAAGAGTTTATTTCTATTATTAATTTCTTAATTTAAAAAGTGAACATGTATTTTACTGAGCAGATAAAATGCAGTCTCCCTTAAATATATGAAAGAGCAATATGAAATTGGACTATATGATTCCTCATTGTTGTCACTGTGGACATTTCTATCTAACCAGACAAATCTCTCAGAGAGGCCAAAGAGGGAGGTCCTGCAAGTCCTAGAATGTTTCACAGAATCAGCGGCTGCAGCTCCTCAGACCCCAGGAACACCCTTTGTCCCAACAAAAATAAAACATATCTTTAGGCATGATTGAATATCCTCAATGAACAACATTCATGCTGGCTAGAATCACTGTATTCGACCCATAGGACCCAAATCTGACATGTGCAGTGGTTTAGCTAAAACCACTAAGGTAGAATTTGTGGATAAAAGTATATAAATTTTATCTAAGAACCAGTACTCTTTAAAAACTAAATATGAATTAATTGATATTTTTCTAGTCAAAACATTAATTATGCCTGACATAGCATTACACTTGAAATTGTTGCTGCAGTTAACTGCAATTAAATTGTACCCCCACCTCATTCATGGTGTTACACTGAACCTATGCATTATTAAATTTGACTATTTTGATTCAGGGTTTTCATTAACTGACTTTTGAGAGTAGATAATTAGACCTTTCTTCTAAGTCCAAATTCTAGAAGCTCTACTGAAACTTGTTCAGCATCAGAGAAACACACAACCCCCCAGCAGCAAATAGGTAGTGCCTGTGCAAACTAACATTGCCTCAAAGAGGATTCTAGCAGGCACCCATGCCAATGTTATGGCAGGTAAGATTTTGACCAACATTGCTCTCCTAGAGAAGACTGGGAAATTATTCACATTGAAGAATTTATATTCCCCAAAACTTCTCTTGACCATTACTTCATAAAATAATTAAAAAAAACTATTGCTACTAAAGTTTCTGTTTAAAGCTGCAGAGGTCTATTAAAAAAACAAACAAGGCACAAAAAAATCCAACCAAAACAATATAAAAGAAACCCTTATAAACATGTCTTAGTGATCAGTACATGTCTGTATACAAGTTTTTCCAATAATACGTTACCTAATTAGGAGGGCTTCGAACAGAATTCTATCAAGAATGGCTTCTAAGGGAATCTGTTAGAAACTTAAATTCTAGAGAGAAAAGTCAGCTTACAGGTTATACAATTGTTAAGGTTTTTTTTTGGGGGGGGTTGTGAAGTTGGAAGAGTTCTTACAATTAATATTAATATTAATAGATTTTCTTGAAGGAAAGAGGATGATTGTGGAGACTTGTTCTGCAGAAATTTTAACAAAATTCATAACTGCATTGTTGAAAGGAGGTCCAGGAACAATTGGACAAGGAGTTGCTTTGCATCACATTTCATCCGCTCAATCTTCAAGGGAATCAAGGAGTCTCCTGTGAGAATTGCATTGGAATACTTTAGCTTCTCTGTCCTACAAGCCCCTTCAACCCCAATCTTCCCCCCCCCACCTGGCTTTTTTTTTTCTATATCTGGAAATAATATAATTTGAGTCCAAGAAGGATGCCCAAACTGCCATCTTGATGTGGTGTACACCAAAGAGCATAGTATTCTTCAAGAAAGGATTAGAGAAATTTAAAAACCTTTTCGGTAGTATATAGATGTAGAGGGCATGTCAAGAAATAACAGCTTTCCATCATAAGGAATGCTAGACAGATCAGGGGTAAGGAAGTGTGTTAGTCTACATAGACTAGGGAAACAAATCCACAGAAACCCATATATGTATGAGACAGCTTTACGTAAAGGGTAAATGTACACCCAAAAACCATCCAGTCCAAGCTATCTGATTTAACCCATACATCTGACACTGATTTTCAAATACTCCTCAAACTCACAAATTACACACAATGAGGCCAAAGGCAGGAGGGTCACAGGAGTGTGTAGAAAGTCTTTGAACCCAGTGACAGTGTAAACATCTCAGTGCTGGCAGGAGTCTCCATGTGACTTCTCCAGTATCTTGGGCTGCATCAAGGTAGGACCATGTGGCTTCCCTCAGGGATGCCTCACAGAAAGTGAGCGTTGCCAGCTGAGTCAGAGAACTAGCTAAGGCAGTCACACACTGGTCCAACCATCAGAGAGCAACAGACAAGAGAACCTAAAACTTGAGACTCACTGAGCCGTTTATCTCTTTTCTCTTAAATCAATCCCACATGTCTTTATTGGCCAGGTGGGCACAATAGACCTTAACATTCAAGGAAGAAAGGAGGTGATAAATGGAAGGAATTTCCAGAATGGAAGAAAAGGAAGAATAGAGAAGACACACTTCCTTAACCAGTAGCTTTCAAGATGATTGAGTTACCAACACCAGAAGGAGAAAGCAGTAAAAGGCATGAAAAAAGAGGACAGAATAAGTGTGTGTGTGCAACTTCCCCAAATGACTTATAGTTTTCAATGTACTACTAAAAATATACTATGAAAATGGTACTGAAGAAAAAAGACCAAACTATACTGAAACAAGGCTTCAGGAATTGATGGAACACCAACTGAAATATTGTAACCAGCTGAAGCACTGGAATCAAACAATTTGTCTATTGCAAAAATTTCAAAGACTGTTGCTTGCCTAACTAACTGAAAGATATCCATAATTTTACTCATTCTAAAGAAAGGTGGCCCCAAAGCATACTTAAATTATAGAACAAAGTCATTGAAATCAAAACCAAGTAAAATTTTGTTGAAGTTCACCCTACAATGGTAACAGTAGGTTCAGGCCAGTTTCAGAAGAGAACAAAAAGGGAATACTATTAAGGATGTCAGACAGATCTTTGCTAAAAGCAGAGAATTTCAGAAAAACATTTACTTGTAGTTTGTTGACTATTCAAAGATATTCTGTTCTGTGGATGATAGCAAACTATAGATGAACTTGAGGAGAATGGGTATTCCATTACACTGCATTGTGTTCAAGCTGGATGTGTATATGGATCAAGAAGTTGATGTGAAGAGGACAAGAGAATACTGCAAGATTTGAAAAGCAGAAAAGTATGCATCAAGATTGCATCCTCTAACCATATTTACTCAATATGTATGGTGAGAAATAACCATAGAAGATGGATTATATGAAGTTGAATGCAGCATCAGATTTGGGTAAGGCTTACTAACATCCTGCAAAATTGGTATGGTGCACCTTCCTTGTTGAATGTCGGTTGGACTTGAAGAACTTGCTGATGAAGGTCAAAGATTGTAGCCTTCAATACGGATTACAAATCCATGTAAAGAAGACCCAAATCTTCCTGAGTGGACAAATGGGTAGCATCGTGAAAAATAGAGAAAAGGCTGAAGGTGTCAAGGGTTTTGTTTTCCTTGGATCCACAATCAATGCTCCTGGAACCAGTTGTCAAAAGATCAACTGACACATTGTACTTGGTAAATCTGCTTCACAAGAACTAGTTAAAGTGTTGAAAAGCCAGGAAGTTACTTTGAGAACTAAGGTGGTCCTATCCCAATCCAAGGTATTTTCTTCTTTTTTCAAAGTCATTTTATTGGGAACTCTTACAGCTCTTAAAACATTTCATGCATCAGTTGTATCATCCATATTTATACATATGTTACCATCATTTCCAAAGAGTTTTTGCTTGTGCCCTCACTATAAGCTTTTTTAAAAAAATCATTTTAATGGAGGATCATACAATTCCTATCATGCTGAATGTATATGTCGATTGTATGCAGACCACGTTTGCACATTTTTTGCCATCATCATTCTCAAAACATCCTCTTTCTACCCAGTCTCCCAGTACCAGCTTCCCACATTTTGCCTCCCTCCTCACTCCCCTCCCCCATGAACCCTTAACAGTTTACAAATTGTCATTATTTGTCATCATACACTTTCTGATGTGTCCCTTCACCTACTTCCAAGCCATGGTATTTTCAACAACCTCATATACATGTTAAAGTTGGTCATTGGCTAAGGAAGACCGCAGAACAACTGATACATTTGAACTTTGGTGTTGGTGAAGAATATTGATAGTAATGTGGACTGACAGAATAACAAATCTGCCTTGATAGAAGTGCACTTTTATAAGTTTTAATTTTTGTGTGTGAAAGATGAATAGCTGGAGTCTTTAAATAAGGAGACAATAACTAAAAAACAATGGAAACTTGTTCAGTAATAGGTACAACAATGTATAGATCTTTGCAAAACTAGAAGTTACATTTTGTAAGCAGTGATAAATGTGAAACTATAAATTCTGGAAATAGTAGCAGTAAATAGATAGAAACAAGAGTGGTTCACCGATAAGGATGTGAAGAATACTCTATATTTTACCAAAAGTTGAAGTTCATATATTTTGTGTGAACTTGAGGACTTTTTAAATGACACAAATTCATATCCAAATGTCTTCTAAAATTGTCTGTTTTAATGTTATCAATAAATTATTTTAATTAAAGCATACATCACTATTAGCTCACTCGTTTCCTCTCATGCATTATTTTACAAAATGTCCGAGATAAGAAAGAAAATGATTCTCCTTTCTTCTAACATTCTCAATATAACACATAATACTCTTTCTAATTTCCAGTGACATTAATTTATTTTCAAATACCTTAATATGCATGGCTTTCATGTTTTTCAAATGACATTTATTATTTGTTGTGTCATCTTCCCTTGTTGGATAAAAGAAGTTTAAATAAAGATAAATGCTTAATATATTTTCTTACTTTAGGTATATATCTACAATGTATTAGGTCATATATACCTAAATTAATATTTAATAGTAATTATATAAATCAAAGAAACAATTCCACTTACTACTTTGTTAGAGTTTTTCTATGTGTAAATCAGCAATATATTTCTTCCAGAGTATTGATCCCAAGGTTTACCAAATATGTAAAAATCCCAAGGTAAAAAACAAAACAAAAGACCCTTATTTTCTTAAGGTTCTGAGGTAAATGGTTCATACATTTGACTGTTAATGAGACTTTGAAGATTTGATTCAGAACTTCATTGACAGAAAGCTCTGGCTCTCTACTTCTTAAAATCAGTCATGAAAGTGACTGAAACCTATGAATGGTCATAGTACCATAGAGTTACTGTTGTGAGTGGGAACCCACTGGCTGGAAGTGAGTTTGAGTTTTTGTTTTGTGATATTAATGAAATTGTAAATTAATTCTGACATGGATAATCACATATCCAGAATGGCCAGACATAAGGATCTCTTCCAGTCTGTTGACAAAGAATCTATCTTTCATACCTCTTAGCATTCATATGGACCAAAAGACATTTATTCCACAGCAACTTGATTAATAATTTCCTGAGGTTGGGGAGAAATGGAGAGCAAAAATAAGTACAGGAAAGAACTGTTCTAAAACTAATTATAGTGATGACTGTACAATTATTTTCAATATGATTGAACTATTATGTGATGTGTGAATTATATGTCAATAACACTGTCAAAATTAAATAAAAGGAGAAGAGGAAAATAAAATCCTATGGAGAAAATACATAGATTTCCCATGACTGGGAAATCAACTTTGCAGTGTCCGACTAATACGATTTAGACCCTTTAAATTTGTTTAACAAAGTGTGTTAGTCTGGGTAGACTGGAGAAATAAATTCATAGACATACATATGTATATAAGAAACTGCTTCATATACAAGAGCATTTTAATATTGAATAAAACATCCCAGCCCAGTCCAGATCAAATCCATAATTCCAAGAATAGTCCATTTGTCTAATATCCATCTATAAAGTCTTCTTCAGACTCAAGAAACACATGCTATGATGTTGAATGCAGGAAGATCACAAGTCAGTGGGGTGGAGGCCTTGTGGATCCAGTCGTATTGAAAGCGTCTCAGAGCTTGCAGGGATCTCCACATGGTTCCTTTAGCTCTGAAACTCTGACTCTTCAGGGTAGCTTCAGGTGGCTTCTCCTCAGATATGTCTTAGAGGGAGAAAATTAGGAATTCTCACAGACATCTAGAGAGAAGGCAAATCCCACATAGAGACAACATTGACTATGACCTGATTGACAAACTACACTCCTCTCCCTTCACTCTTAATACCCTCAAGTCCCCAAATGACACCAGATTATGTAAATACCACAGATGCCAATTCCTATTTTCAACTCTAGTATCTTAAAAGTCTTCTTATATAGTCAAGTCAGAATCACTATTTAAGGAAAAAATTCTTAAGTTGTTAGGTGCCTCCCAGTCTATTCTGATGAATAGTTAATCTAGTCTGTTAGTAAGATTGTGAAAGGTGGGTTTCAATACCCAAACATTTCTTTACAATATAGAATTGTGATTTGCACATCGAGTCAAATGTGAAATTCTGCTTTATATAGGTACAAATCACTAGCACAGAAGGAAATTTGAATAACTAGCTTTCAAACTAACAAGGGCTATTTTGAAACTACATAAACAAACACCTGGTATATCTTAGGTTTTTATTTTCTTTGGAGTGTTTGAGGGAGAAAAGCGTATGGATCTGAGATTTACATGCTGATGCAAATATCATATGTGTTATAAATCTTCTGTGATATCCATCAGACAGATTAGTGGTATTTTGCTAAGGAAACTAGGCACCATTCCTTTTTATAAATCATTTTCTTGTGAGCTCTTACTAATATTATTACAATTCATGATTCAATTTTATTAAGCATCATTTTGCCATCAACGCTTCCAAAACATTTTGTCTCTGCTTGAGCCCTTGATATCACCTCTTCTTTTTCATTTTTGGACATCACGGCCCTCTGGTGGTGGGAGTAGGAGGTCCTTCCTTGCTGCTGGATTTGAACCTCCAACCCAGTGGGCTGCAGTCCCGCACACAACCACTACACCACCGGGGTTCAGCCAGTGTCACCTCTTCTTTCATCCCCTCTCACCCTCAACCCATGAGAATCCTTGATAAATTATATATCATTATTGCTATTTTGTATCTTTCACTGTCCATTTTCTCCCTTCACCCACATTTCTGTTATTATATTCCCCTTGGGAGAGGTGGCTATACGTCCAACCTCTTGATAGATTCCCCTTTTCTCCTTCCCCCTAACTCTTACACTCATGATATTGCTACTCCCAGTACTGTTCCTAAAGGTTTTATCTAGCAGATTTGTAGAAGAACTGGAGGTATGATGTGCGTTTCATCAGAGCTATACTGCACCCTGGTTGAATCATCCCTTTCTTTTACTTTTTTTTTTTTTTTTTTGGAATCATCACTTTCTTGTAACCCTTCTGTGTGAGGATGTTGAATTGTCTACAGATGAACTTTGAATCTCCACTCCAAACCCCCCCCCTTTTTTTACATTGATATAGTTGCTTGTTTAAGATCATTTGATACCTGAACCTGATCCAGTTGACTCCTCTTGATCACACAGGCTGGTGTGCTTCTTTCATATGGGCTTATTTGTTTCCCTGCTAGATGGATGCTTGTTTAATATCAAGTCCTGAAAATGCCAGAGACTATGTCGTTTGATAGCCAGGCACAATGTACTTTCTTCACCACATTTGCTTATGCTTTCATTTTGTCTTTAGTGATCATGTCGGGTAGGCGAGCATCACAAAATGACGTAATATTAGAACGAAGTGTTCTTGCATTAAGGAAATACACAAAGCTCGTACTCTGCTATCTTAATGCTTAATATATAAATATATGTACATTTTCCTCTATCACCTTCACTATAAATTAATATATTTATATATATGCATGCCTATAGCTTTCCCTCTATATATAGCTTTTGCTTCCTATTTCCTTCTTCTATTTCCTTTCACCTTCCTCCTGTCCCACAATTATGCTCACCCTCCATTTGGCTCTCAGTAGTTCCTCTTGGATATGTTGCACTTGATCAAACCCGACCAGGTATTAAAGGTAAAGATTAACTTGTATCTAGAGCCAGTTTGCTTTGAGATTAAAAAAGAGATTCAACATGTGAGCAGTGATCCGAGGGCCCTACTTCCACCAACAAAGGAAAGTAGGGGATAGAGAATCCAGCTGGAAAGGATAAACAAGCATACACCTTCCAACTTTGCTTAACAATCAATCAAGTCTCTCAGAGCTCTCATGACTTCCCAGCAAGTTCGGAAGTCCATCCCAATGGCCACACAAAAGTCAAATCATACTCATGATTTCAATGCTTATTATGGAAGGTAAGGAGCTGTGAGTTAGTGTGAGGAATGACAAAGAAACAGTTCTTGCGTCATGGTAGCCTCATCCTACACATATCCACAGGCAGGCTTTTCCATATGGACACTGTTCAAATATGATTACAAACTCATTTAGTGCTTTCTAAATATGTTCAAAGGCAACAGTGCTCCACAATATGCCTCCTTCAGACATCGTTCTTGGCAAGTTCCATGGGTCAAGAAACTCAACTTCCCCAATTAAGTGACTGGAGAACTCCGCTCAAATATCAAACCTACTGCCTGAAGATACTCAACTTTACCTACTCTGTCTTAAGCGCTCTCTCTTGGTTTAGCTGCTGTCACCCCCTGCCACCACAGGTCTCCGTCTCCTGGATTAAGAAATGTCAGGGTGGGGATCCCGAGGTTCAAATGACATGTTCCACTCCTTGCTTCTATTTTTGATGACATTGAGTGTGGTGGTCATGTGCTTATGTTAATTTCATGAATGAGATGGAGGGGTGGAGTCTAGCCTGTTAATCTGGAGAGAGCCATTGAGCAGCCAATGAGGCCTCCGTGTAGGCATGGCTTTCTCCTGAGACTTCTCAAAAATCTCACGATATTTCCCTGGTGGAGATGAGAAGCTATCTCTCCAGTTGTTGGGAGTTAGTCTCAGAGACGATGAACTACGGAGAAGACAAGATTGCAGTGTCTGAGCAGGTGAAGGAGCCGGAGGAGAAGCCACACGGCCTTACCCTGATGAAACCAGATCTCTGAAGCTGGAGAAACTCTATGGAGATCCCTGTCAGTGCTGAGTTGCTTCTACCACCCCTGCATGCTGTTGATGGACGCTGAGCCCTGGAAGCGAGGAGCCCTGGGGAGACCCCTGCCAGTGCCAGGACTCTGCATGCACTGGCTTATGACTTTGTGAGTGGGAAGGAGATTTTATAGACTGAAATCAGGCATAAGGGTTAATATTGGACTTATGACTTGCACTGGACTGGGCTGGGAGGCTTTCTCAATGTCCCATTCCTCTTGTATATAAACCTTTTCCTTATATTCATATGCAAATCTATGTATTTGTTTCTCTATTCTACCTGGATTGATGCATTGAGATCTCCCTTTCTGCCTCAGAGATGACCCATTTCATATCCCGAGAGTTTGACCAAAAATTTGAAAAAAAACCTCCACCATATATTTTCATGTCTGTGCAATCACAATTGACCTGGCTAGCAATCACTTACAAAGGAATTATATAACTGTCAGCAAATTCCCCTACCAGCTCTTTCCCAGATTTATCATGAAAAGAGGAAATCACCTCAATTCCTATGGTCTTATCCAATTGTTTGGTAAGAGTTACAAGCACTTTCACAAGAACTGTATGAAATAATTCAGTGTACCACGTAAGTGCATCCTCTGGACTGGGGTCCTTGCATGGTAACTTTCTAGAACAAGGGGTTATAGAGAAACTTTTCCATGGTAGCACTCTGAATTTCAATGACTATCTTCCTAACCAATGATAATATAAATCTGTTTGTAAAACCCATCATTCTTATATGACATTTCTGTTATAGCCATACTTGATAGCTATGATAGAGTTCTTCAAAGAAGTGGCCAGAAGGTCTCAGGGACAGGTAGAGGGTATATTGCAGCTGCTTCATTTAACACATTTAAAAACATGCTTATGTTAATTTTATGATTGAAATGTAGGGGTGGAGTCTAGCCTGTTAATCTAGAGATAGCCATTGAGTAGCCAATGAGGCCTATATGTGGGCATGGCTTTCCCCTGAGACTTCTGGGAAATCTCATGATATTTCCCTCATGAAGATGAGAAGCTATCTCCCCCAGTTGTTAGGAGTTGGTCTCAGAGACAATGAATCATGGACAAGACAAGATGCAGCCTCTGAGAAGTTGGAGGAGCTGGCAGAGAGACCACACGGCTTTGCCCTGATGGAGGCAGACCTCTGAAGCTGGAGCGGCATGCTGTTGATGGACCCTGAGCCCTGGAAGTGAGGAGCCATGGGGAGATGCCTGCCAACGCTGGGATTCTGCACCCACTGACCTGTGACTTTGTGAGTCTGAAGGAGACTTTATAGACTGATTTTGGGCATATGGGTAAATATCGGACTTATGACTTTGAACTGGACTGGGCTGGGATGCCTTCTCAGTGTCACATTCCTCTTGTATATAAACCCTTTCCTTATATCCATACGCATGTCTACGAAATATGTTCCTCTTGTCTACTGGGACTAGCACAATATGTCTTGGAAAGATCAAAACATATCAGAAGGGGTCTTACTGTCATTGACTCAATGCTAACTCAGTGAGCTCTGTGGATTTCTGAGACTGTAATTGTTATGTGAGTAGAAGGCCCAGTCTTTGTCCTGCAGAGTTGAAGGTGGTTTTGAATGGCTGGCATGCAGTTCACAGTCAACTATGTACCTTTATGCCCACCAGAGCTCTTCTGAAAGGATACTGGGGCAAATTCAGAGTCTTGGAGCTTCACCAGAAACTAGTCACTCCAATTTCAGTAACCGAACTGCTGAGGAACTCTTCAGAGCAACTCTCATCTCAGATCCCAAGAGTCTCCAAGACAAGCAGTATGTTTCTCAATTGTGTAGAGGCTGCCTTGCCTGGGAGGTGGCAGCACACAGCTGGATGGGAAGGGGGCAGTATTTGCAGGGCAGACATAGGGATGAGCAACAACCCATATCAACTACCTTTTTCGCCCTATCTTCCAATTGTCCATGTCTCAGAGCTATCAACTTGCCCTATGCAGCCACTAGGCTCTGTCATCTTAAATATGGACAATTATACAAAGCACAAATGTTGCATATCTATCTGGTTTATGGAACCTAACCTGTACATAATTGAAGATTGAATGTTTTTAAAGACAGAGCACTGATAAAGAAAGGGGTAAATAAATAGAAAAAAGAAATCCTAAAGGAAAGAGAGAAGCCAGAGGTCAGAGGGAGAGAGCAGGGTAGCTTCTGAATGCTGAATCCTGTAACACTTCCAAACTCAGACACATTTTCTATCATCTGTAAGTCTTGCCTAAATGTAAACTAATGTTGGAGTCACTCTTACAAAAAGAAAGGGGGTGTTTGAAAGGAGCACAGAGCAAGAAAAAAAATAAAAACAATAAAGCTAAAATTGACCTGCACTCAGCACTAAAGAAACTGTCCTTCTCACAATCAATACAGCTAACACAAGTCCTGATGGATGTATTTCTGTCAAATCCGCCTAGGAAATCTTACAACTGCACAGTTTTCTGTACAGCTTTATTCTTCAAGGAGCCTGTTCCCTTTCGTGCAATGTCCTCTATATAATCTTTCTCTTTGAGGGCTAACAGCTTCATTTCAGAAAGCAAGTGCTTTTGCACTAATAAAACAGTAGACTCTAGCTTTGACTCTGTACAGACTACATTGCATTTTTCAATGTAAAATTTATTTCTAAAGGGACTTTTTTAAGTCATTTTATCCACTGTGCCATTAAATCTGATACACAATTTCTTATACAAAGTGGGCTAAATAAATATCCGTCCATAACAATCCTCATATAGTTATGTCTATAATGCAAAGTTAATTTTAGGGAAAACTTTCAATTTTGGCACTAACTCAGTGTACTTGTTTAATTATAAAGATAGTAAACAACAATTCAGGGTTCTTATGAAAATTAAATGAATGAGTTTTGAGGTGCTAGGGTAGGACCTGGTGAATAATTGGTGCTCACTGAGAGCTATGGCCTTTTTTCTTTCTCAAGGAATAACGGAGCCAAACCTCTGTGGTAAAAAGAATGCACTCTTATTAGGGTCATGTACATTTTTAAATGGCATTTCTTTCTACAAAGAGCAATTCATTACATTCATAGGTTAATCTCTTGCTTTGCATATTTTTCTATATATATATATATCTGATATATATATATATATATATATCAGATTTGGGTGTGCAAAAGGAGCCATTTTTTAAGAAACCTTTGTCTTGGTAATAAGAAAATGAACTTTCCTATTGAAGAAAACAAGAATAGCTAGAGAAGTACAACTGTCCTTTAAATTGCAGAGGTGATAAGGCAGATGTTAGCAAACACTTGAATTTCATTTCTCCTACTAGGAAGATAATTTTTTATGGCTTCCCTCATGTGTCTTAAAAACAAAAAAAATTCCAATCTAGGGTGTTTCTCACTTTAAATCCACTGGTGAGGAAAATTTTATTTATTTATTCATTTTAATGCATTAGTTTTACTGATCATTAATATATAAAATGTTCAAATACCACTTAGTATATTTAGTATGTCTCTTCTTAAAGCAATGTATACTACTAATTTAAAGATTATCATAAATGAGAAGTCACAGACTAATAATAAGATTTCAAGTTTCACAAATAAAGTTTTCATATAAATTTAACCAAATATTAATATAACATCCTTTCATTTACTATGATTCTATTGGGAGCATTATTAATTTAAAATGTTCCTATTTGCTCAATGAGAGTCTTATTAAATGTATATTTCATTTCTGTAAAAACTTCATGTAAGTCACACACTTTTCTAAAATTAGCATGTTTTAGTACCATATTATCAACTATGCTAGTCATTAAAATGACAAGTAAAATAGTGAATTCAGACACAAAGTAACCTATCAAAAACTTATTATGACTCTAGAAAAAAATGAAACTATCCCTTAGGTATTTTCACCATTATGAAGATTTTCTAGTTTTGGAAGTTTCATTCCTGATGTAATAGAAGAGAATGTGTTTTAAATCAGTTATTATCAGTGTTTTCTCTGTTAGCAAAAAAAAGACAAAGGTGTTTATACTATAGAATTCCAGATCCTGGAAAAGGACATCATGTCTGGTAAAGAAGAGGTGGAATGAGAAAGAGAAAAACACTTGACGAGGTGGACTGAAACAGTGGCTGGAACAATGGTCTCTAATATAACATTGTGAGGATAGCCCAGAACCAGGCATTGTTTGCTTCTGTTGTACATGGGTCATTATGACACAGACATGATGCACAGCACTTAAAAACTAGAACTATAAATAGACATATCAGATGCCCATTGTTTTAGTTACATGATAATTATGCAGGGAATCCCTGGGCAGTGTAAATGGTTACTGTCAAGTTTTGGTGCTAGATAAGTCACAGAATTTCATGTCAACTTGATATCCAGACTGTAGGGGAAGGGTCTAGCTTGTCAATCAGGTCGTAGATTGATGGCACATACATCCTTGTGGGGATAGCCTTTTCCTAAGGAGTGTCCTGAGAAACTCATCCCCCCTCTCTGCTTTCACGTTCGTGCTGGTAAGGCACACTGAAAACTTCTAGAGGCCAAGAAATGCATCCACAGCCATTGAATCCACGGGATTGCTACACAGGCCCATGTCCTTCCTGCATCTTGCATGATTGCATGAAGCTGCGTGGGTCTGAAGATGCCCTAGGACTCAACTTATGGAGTCGATCTGGTCTGGTTTGGGATGTTTGCTGGATATAAAGCTCTTTACTTCTTTATATAAAGCTCTCTTATACATATGTAAGTGTCTCTGGGTTGTTTTTTTCTCTAGTCAACCTGGCCTAACATAGGTGCTCTAATTGGTCAGGCCCATAGTGATTCTGTGCACAAAAGAAGGATACATTGCACAGCCTTCCATTGTACTTACACTTGTTCCTATGTTTGAGCCTATTGTTACAATCACTTTGACAATCCTACTCTTAAAGGCTTTCATCTTTTTTTGATGCCGATCCATGTTACCCTACAGCATGGTGTCCTCCAGGGATCAGTCTCTTCCAAAGTACTATCCTTGCTTTTACGACTACTGTGGCCAGACTTCTTCCAAGACAAACTTGTTTGTCCTTTTAGCAGCCCAAGATACTTTCGATATTCTTCTCTAGCACCACAATTCAAATTCTTCAATTCTTCTTATTATACAATGCCCAACTTTCGCATGCAGATGGGGCTTTTGAAAATACCCTGGCTGGATTGAGCCAGGCTCACCTTAGCCCTCAGAGTAACATCCTTGGTTTTCTACAAAGAGGTCTTGTGCAGCAGATTGACCCAGTGCAGTGCATCTTTTGGTCACTTGACTACAGCTTCTTTGAGCTTTGATTGTGGATCCAAATGAAACAAACTTTTTGACAACTTCAAATTTTATCCATCTATGGTGATGCTATCTATTGGTCCAGTGGTAAGGATTTGGGCTATTGGTTAAGTGCTTACTTATAACTTTAAGATGAATGATTTAAATACAACCAATACAACCAGGGGATCCATGAAAGAATTTGCTGGCAAGCTATATGTAAAAGGGTGCAGTAATTAAAAACCTATGGTATAATTCTATAAGGAAGCACATTGCATCTCTATGAATCAAAATACACTCAATGGAGACTGGGGATAAATAACTCTATATAAAGCTTGAGCATTTTTTATGGCTTTAATGGAAATTTAAATGTCTTTTTTATAAAAACACTCATTCATTTATGTTGACATATATTATTTTTATTTTTATTTGTGATAGATAGTTTTGTTGTGTCAAGGTGGCCAATGAAGATAGGTAGGTTTGTTGTGACAACATGGCCAATGAACATGTGAGATTAATAGAAGGGCAGAGAGATAAATGATCTGGTTTGCCTCACCTTTCTCTTTTTTGCTCTTGAATCTTTGGACCAGTGTGCAGCTGGCCACCTTGCTTCTGTTCTGTTCCTCAATTTCCAAGCTACACTACCTGTGGGACACCTAATCCATGGACTTCGTGACTGTAAGTTGAAGTTTCTTTAAGCCCTGCTTCACCTCACTACTGAAATATGCATCTCTTGAACTGGGGACTGTTGGTGCTGACATATTGCTGGCTGTTGGTGACTTGCCTTACTGTTTGCTGCCTGTGCCGAGATGGTGCGAAGCGCTCTACAGAGAATTACCCAGGGGTCCTCAAGATTCTAAGTACTGACACTGTACTTGCTATCTGTTGCAAGTAAGTTGCACCGAGCCATTCATAATACTTTCTAGATTAATTAGCTATTTATTTCTTATGTTAGGTATATTTCTATCTGTATAAATATATATGAAATTATTAGTGTCCTGGTTTTGTTTCTCTAGAGAACCCTAACACATTATATTTTCAATTTATGGAAGTTATTTTTAGGGTAGTGTAAAAAACACTTTCCCAATGATGTTCATATATTGAGTTATAAGAAAGACTTTTCTCAACAGAAATCTATCCTTGTTTGCCTTCTAAAGAGACTCATATTTCATTTTTATATTTAAAGCTAGGAGTCCTTTAGTGTTACCTTGTTTCATGAGAAATATGGCTCCAGGTATTTATTTAGGCCATTTGCGCTATTCTCATTTACTAAAATGTCCATCTTTATTCCTTTGATGTAATGTTCTGTCTCCTACACTACATTGCCATAGCATACAAAGTAAATTTATAACAGAGCTGCTCCCACTTGTTAACAAAAAAGCAAATAAATAATAAAGTTGAGTCATTTAGGATGCGAAGGGAATTTAGAAAAGGATTTTTGTTGAAATAAGATGAAAAAAGGCAGAAGAACTATGCTTGACTTAATAGTAGCGCCTGGTGACCCAGCAGTTATAAATTTAACTGCAATTGAAAAAGCTGGCAGTTTGAAACCACCAGCCAATCTGACGGAGAAAGACAGGTCTCTCCCCTCCCAGGAACTTTTTATAGTCTTGGACATTCACAGGGACAGTTTTCCTCTTTCCTGTACAGTCACTATGGATCACAATTGACTTGATGGCAGACAATTTGGTCTTAGTGAACTAGGTGCAATATTGAGGTAGGGCTCACAATAAAAAATTTGGCATCAAGATGGTTTGATATTTTCTTTTATAATTTAATACTTAAGATAAACAATGAAGACTGTAATTCTTTATTTCTAAATGGCCACACAGATGCTTGTCTTATCGGTCTTTGTTTTACCCTAATTGTTGTATAACACATCTAAAATTGATAGTAAAATAACTAAGAATAAAGACAAAAGAAAAAGACTAGGCATTTTTTCTCAGAAAAGCTAAGAAAGTGTGTAGTTTGTGGAAGGATTCCTGCCAGGGAGCCTAAGTTGGAAGGCAGGGTTTCTCCTACAGATATTAAGAAATGCGCGAGCCCTTTGCTCTTTCCATAGTATTGACAGTAGAAGGGGTAAGAGGGCTGAGCCCCGGTGGCGTAAGTAGTTGAGTGTAGGACTGCGGCCCATGGGCGTGGCAGTTCAAATCCAGTGGCGGCTCTCAGGAGCAGCGCTGGGTAGCTCCCATGACCACCAGAGGGTAGTGATGCCCCCCCCCCAAATTTTTTTAAAAAGAGTACTAAAGGTTAATGGCAGTTACTAGAATCAACGCTTATAATTAAAATTTCTTACCTTCAAATAGGTGACTATAATGATTATTCGTTTTTAACTTTTGTTCAAACCATAGAACAATATCATTAATATCACAAGCAAGTAAAATTTTGTTGAAGATCATTCCAAGAATGATTGCAGCAGTATATTGACAGGTAATTGCTAGTGATCCAGGCCAGAATAAGGGATATCATTGTCGACATCAGATGGATATTGGTTGAAACTAGAATACCAGAAACATGTTTAATTGTGTTGCATTTGCTCTATTTGCAGAGAGACATTCGATTGTGTGGTTCACAACAGAACTCTGAGTAACCTTGACAAGAGTGAGAATTCCATAACACACCATTTTGTTTATGCTGAATCACACATGGAGCAGAGGCAACTGCATAAACAGATCAGGTGAATACTACACGTTTAAAATCAGAGAAGGTATGCATCAATGTTGTTCCTCATCATACCTATTCAATATATATGATGAAGAAATAATCAAAGAGAAAAAAATTTAAAAAAGAAATAATCAAAGAAGCTGGTTTTTATGCAGATTTGGGTCAGGTTTATTAACATCCTACAATATGAAGATGATGTAACCTTGGTTTCTGTGAAATGTAATAAGGACTTGAATAACTTGGTAATGAAGGTCAAGTATTGCAGCATTCTGTACTGATTACAAATAAATGTAAAAATCAAAATCTCCATAGCTGAACCAATGAGTAACATCATGGTAAATAGAGAAAAGATCGAAGGTGTCAAGGATTTAGTCTTGCTTGAATTCACAATCAATGCTCACAGAAGAAGCAGTCAAGAGTTCGAAGGACACATTGTACTTGTTAAATCTGCTGCAGAAGACTTCTAAACATGTTGAAAAGCAAGTTACTTTGAGGACTAAGGTTTGCCTGATCCAAGCCCTGGTAGTTTCAATGGTCTCATACCCATGTGAATGTTTGCCATTGAATAAGGAAGATCACAGAAAAATGTCCTATATTTGAACTATGGTTTTGGTTAAGAATATTGAAAGTACCATGAACTGACAGATAAACAAACAAATCTGTCTTGGAAGAAGTACAGCCAGAATGCTTCTCGGAAGCAAGCCGGAGGAGACTTCTTCTCACCTACTTTAGACATTTTTTCAGGGGAGATCAGCTTATGGAGAAGGTAAATTACACCTTCTGGAGTAAATTGCACCATGCTAGGTAAATTACAAAATAATAAGGTTCCACAAGGGTCAGGTCTTAGATGAGATGGATTGGCACAGTGGTTGCTACAATGGGCTCAGGCATGGGAACAATTGTGAGACTGGAGCAGGAGCAGACAGTGTTTAATTAGGCCTGCTGCACACTCTTTCCCTAAGAGTTGGAACTAACTGAATTGCATTTACAACAACAACAACAGCCATACTTTTTAAACGTTGTTCAATTGATAACACTTCGTAGGAAGTGTATTTTTTACAAGTCGTAAAATACTTTTTGGTCCCCGTTGTTTTGTTTTTAATACTTTTTTTAATTCTAAAGGTTTTTTGAATCATTCTATTGGGGGCTTGCACAACTCTCACCACAATCCATAAATCCAACCATTGTGTCAAGTACTTTTATTCCCATCCTCATTCTCAAAACATTTTCTAATCAAGCCCCTGGTAGCAGCTCATTTCCCCCCTCCTTCCCTCCTCCTCCCACCTTCATGAAAGCTACAGTAGGAATTGATCCTTAGGGGTTTTTGGGTACTGGATTCCCAGTTCGCAGCTCTTATCTGTAGCCACGTACATACTGTGGTTCAGCTTGAGTTCTACCGCAGATTGGGGTCAGGATTATGGCAGGCCAGTTGTTTCTTTTTAAGCAACTGTGCATGTTCACACATATAAACACAACTTTTCTAAGAGTTGTGAAACCCAATACCTAAGGGACTTGCTTTACTGTGATATTTACTCTGTCTCAGCAGCCTAGAATTAAAGACATAATAACTCTATTACAGGTTTTTGCCTTTGGTTATGGCTATGACAGAATTAGAAAAACTACGACATGAAGCAAGTAAGTGAAAGAGAGGAAGGTGCTCAAGTGGATGAAGTACCAGAGTGGTGGCAACTAGGGCCTTAACCAAAGGAATAACAGGAAGATGAAACAGGACTGGGCCGTGCTTCTTTCTGTTGTGCACACAGTCACCTGAGTCGGAAGCACCTCTGTGGCATCAAGCAACAGTCAAGGTTTTAAAAGTGTATCCTTTGGTTTTTTTATGCAATATTGATCTAAACTATTAAAATTATCTAAGTTTTATACATACAAGTGCCATGTAGATTTGATACTATAAACGATCACATAGAAAATGTTAACCGACTTAGAAAAAAGTATCCTAAGATAGTTTAATATTTGACGCAAAGTAAGTATTGCCTCCCATCATTGTCTGTCACTTTTGCATATTTGGTGTTCTGTGTGTTGTTGTGAAGCTAGAAGCTGTGTTGCTGATATTTATAAATACCAAAAGTCAATCAGTTTTGGTAGATCTTCCAGACCAAGAGAAGCTATTAGGAAGTTATAGGATATCTACTTCAGAGCAGTTAGCTACTGAAAACATTATGAATAACATCA
This sequence comes from Nesogale talazaci, assembly GCA_004026705.1. Lineage (NCBI taxonomy): Eukaryota > Metazoa > Chordata > Mammalia > Afrosoricida > Tenrecidae > Nesogale > Nesogale talazaci. The sequence goes on along the minus strand of PVJH01003740.1, from coordinate 58,021 downwards.
AAATATGGTTAGATACTGAAAAGTCCATGAACAGCAGCAGAATACTGTCAGCTAGGAAGTGCTGCAGATGTGACTGAAGTGTTCAGAGCAGATGTGTTTAGAGCTGCCCTCTAAACGTAGAATGTGTGAAGTCAAGCCTGTGGGCAGTTGAGCTTTCAAGACCTCTGTAGCTGACAGGGCACAATATAAAATGAGGAAAAACAATTGCAAACATCTATTAGTGTCAGAACTTTGAATATCTGAAGCATGACTCACTCTAGGAAAGTTAGCAATGTAGAAAGTGAAATGAGATGTTTACAGATCGATGTCCTATTATTATCTATTGGTGAGCAGAAATGAACCGATATTAAAAATCTGAAGTCAGAATAGAAAATGGTTCCCAAGGTTAACGTGGCAGATTCAAGAGGAATGGAATCACATTCTTAATCAAAAAGGACACGTTACAATTGACCTTGAAGCACAAAGCTATCTGTGATAAGATGATATCAATCTTCTTGCAAAGAAATCTAACCAGTGCAACTATTATTCTAATCCATGAAACAAATGTTAGAACCAGTGATGAAAATTTTGAAAATTTTTACCAAAGTCTTTTGTCTGGAATGGATACAATGTGCAATCTGAACACATCAGGAAATATTGTCAGTTGGAATGCAAGCATTGGAAACAAAAATGAAGGGGCAATAACTTGAAATTATGGCTTTGGTGATAGAAACAAAGTTAAATTAAATTTAAAGGAGGTTGCATTTGAAATATTTTTATACACAAAAGGAAACTACCCTTGTTGATTTTTAGGAAAGATTTAGGAAATTTCAACTGAAAACAGTAGCATCTAAATTTTCTAAAATTCTTGATGCTTTTTTAACCTCAAATCCTCATCGGTTTTCTCTAAAAATGGATCCATGTAAGACTCATTTAAAATATCCTTATAAAAACCTGTCACCTTTTCCTTAGACTAAAATTTTCTTTTTTATTTCTTTAGTTTATTAAAAAAATTATGCACATAAACCAGTGGCTCTCAACCTTTCTAGTGCCTCAATCCTTTAATAGAGTTCCTCATGTCTTTGTGACACCTAACCATAAAATTATTTTTGTTGCTATATCTTCACTGTAATTTTGCAACTGTTGTGAATGGACTTGATCCCCCAAAGAGTTGATACCCACAGGGTGAGAACCACTAGGTCATGGAGAGTCTTCAATTTTTTTACTCAAAGATGAGAGGAAATTGGTGGTTTGGTCCTGAGTGGTTTGTGTCTCATAGAAAGAAGTCATCATCTCAGTTTACAGGAAAGTAACCCTAACTTCTAGAGGATTTGTTTTCTTCTAGAGGATTGTATAATAAAAAGAGATCATATTTATCTAAGTTTTTGACTCTTAAAGACATTTCTTCTTTTCTTCTTTTCTTCATTCAAATATTTAAAAGAAATATTTTCAACATTTAAAACCACTCTAAGGCTGAAATGTATTAATTTATTCAAAATTTTGTACTGTGATTGAATAATTAAATGATTCATTAACAAACTGTCTGAGAAACTAAAAATGAGCAAAATAAAAAGCCTTAATAAATCATAGATTAATATGATTTATAATAAACAAATTTAAAACCCTCACCTATTAACACTAAAATATAGAACTTCAAAATGAACATTATTACCCAATATAGAATCACTCTCATTTTGGATTTTATACCCAGAGGAGGTATCAAAATCAAATAAAGGTCGACACTAAATATCAAAGTGCTTTAGCTTTGGTTGCCATTTGAAAGTGTCTAAACAGATTAACCCCCCCCCAAAAAAAAGAAGAGTTATTATAGCATGAAGTGATTATGACTTCCCTTTCTATATTCTACAATAAAAAGTCATGCAAGTAGCAGTAAATCTTTCATGTTTGACTCCACTAGCCAATTAGCAAATAATTATGGCTTGGCATTATGTCAGATTTGTAAGTGCATTATTGTTATGTGTTTCAGAGATAGGGCATCTCAAACCCCAGGAAAGACCCAGCTCTGGGGAAGGACACTGTGTTTGGTAAAGTGATGGAGCACTCAAGTAGACTCATTGACATCATGGTGGCAACAATGGGCTCAAGCACAGGAACAATTGGGAGGATGGGCAGCGTTTTGTTCTTTTGTGCACAGGGTCTCTGTGGGTCTGAATGAACTCGAAGACGACTAAGGATGGTGACAGCATTCTTTATGGCCATTCACATCTTTCTCCTGAGACATGGCAGAAGGGTTCATTCCAATAGCTTCTGGTTAGCAGTCTATTACTTCATCTGTCACTGATTATCAAAATATACTCTTACTACATCATGCTTTTAAACAAAATTTACAACAGAGAATATAAAATATGCATATTTGGTTTATATTAAATGAAGGTTTTTCTACTCTCAATGAGGTCTAAAATGTTAAACCCAGAAGTCAATATTGAACTTTACCTGGCAATTTGGCACTAAAAGACTCATTGAGGAGAGAATTTAAAAAAAAATGAGATTTAAGAGTCACCTGGGAAAAGCAGATAAAGATAAATTATATTTTGACTCTATTGTTGCTGGTAGGAACCACTCAGTCCATTCCAACTCATAGTGCCCCCATGTACAACAGAGGTAACAACTGTCTTGTCCTTTGCCATTCTCTCAAGTTTTCTTATGTTTGAGCCTATTGTTGCAGCCTCTGCCAATCTATCTTGTTGTGGGCCTCCCCTTTTCACTGCCATGCTGCTTTACCAAGCATTATGTCCTTCTCCAGGGAGTGGTCTCTCTTGATGTGTTAAGCAAAATTCTCTAGAGAAAACCAGGGACATGTGTATATATATTATAATATATAAAATACATATATCCCTGGTTTTCTCTCATATACATGTTATATGTATAATGTGTCCTGATTTTGTTATATATATATATATATATATATACACACACACACACACACATATATAAGGTGTGTATATAGGTTTGTATAGTGCGAAGCAATATCACAGCTAATTAGTCCAAAAAGCAGTACAGGGTGCTCAGTCCAACTCCTGTTTGTGAAACAGTTAATATAGGGAAAGCCTTTCAACGCCCTGGGGACTTCAGTCCAAGGTCAAGAAAGCAGACAGCAGCGTCTTCTCTCAGGTGAAACAGACAGAGTCTGCCCCAAAGCACCAGACAGCAGGGTGGGTCAGCAACAGTCAGTATCATGGGAGCTTAGCAAACCACTCCAGCACCGAACATTAGGTATCGAACTCACCCAAAACAAGGGAAAGGATCCACCAGACTCAAGCCAAAGTGATGTATGCACCAGTAGTGGGGTGAAGCAGGTCTCAAAGGAGCCTCAAACTCTAGGGCAGTGGTTCTCCACCTTCCTAATGCCCAAATCCTTTAACACAATTCCTCATTTTGTGATGACTCCCAACCAATAATTATTTTTGTTGCTACTACATAGCTATAATTTTGCTACTGTTATGAATCACAATGAGAATATGTTATAAGCAGGATGTATTTTCATTGTCACAATTGAACATAATTAAAGCATAGTGATTAATCACAAAACAACATATAATTATACATTGTGAAATATTTATTTTTAAATACAAATAAATGAAATTTTGTCCTGAAGCATGGTGTAGCCTGGGTAAAGTTTTATTATAGCAACAGTAAGTTAATGTGTGTGTCAAAGGGTCCTTCGACTCCCAAAGGGGTTGAGACCCACAGGTTGAGAACCTCTGCTCTACGAAAAATTCCACGAGTTGGCTTGTTCCACAGGTAGTGTAGCACACAGATTGAGACAGAGAACTAGTTAAAGCAGCAACATGCTGGTCAGAGCACCAGAGTAAGAGAAACAGGGGCAGGCTTTGTAGAGCCATTGCTCTCCGCGCCCCCCCCCCGCCCCAATCAAACAGCAAGCTGACTAATCTCCACCCACATGCTCCTATTGGCCATGCTGTCAAAATAAATATAACTATCAGACTTGGTAATATGTCCCGAGAACTAAGACAATGTTTCAGCATACTTTCCTATAAGAGGAATCCTGATTGTACTTCTTCTGGCTGTTTATTCTTTTGGCAGCACCAAAATTCAAATACAGCAATTATTTTTCATACTTCTCCTTTCAAGGTTCAACTTTCATGTGCATATGAGGGCATTGAAAATACCATGGCTTGGGTAAGGCACACCTTAGTCTGCAAAAGTTCCTTCATTTTCAAAACCTAAACAGTTTCTTTTAATTAGTTAATTTACTTTAATCATTTTATTTAGAGCTCTTACAGATACTATAGCAATCCTTAATTCAGTTAGACTGAGCATTATTATACAATTGTTACCATCATCATTTTCAAAATATTTTCTTTCTTCTTGAGCTCTTTGATTTCAGCTCTCCTTTATCCCATCCCTCCGCCACCCTACCATCCAGGAACCCATGATATTTTTTATGTTATTTTATATTATATTATTTACTGAGGTGTTTTTGTTACTCTATATTACATTATCCAATGTAGCCATTCACTTATAGTTCTGCTATTCATTCCCTTCTAGTGGGGTTACACACTTATCATTGGTATGCTCTTCCTTTCTTTCTAATCCCTAACCTCTCTACCCAAATCCTCAGAGAATCATCACTTCCATTTGTAAAAGGTTTATCTATCATGAACAATATAATTAATATAACAATATTAATTATGAAAATAAACATTTATAGGTCAAACAAGATTAATGGGCTAAAGCTAAGATCATAACAGTAAGGGGAAGAAATATTGAAGAATAGAGGGTAGTTATGTTTCCATCAGTACAATACTGTACGCTGGATATGCCATCTTTTTCATGCAGTCCATCTGTGAGGGACCATACAATTATCATACAGATGGGTTTTGGGTCTCCACTTTGTCTATGCTCCTTTACATCAATTGGATTGCTTGATTTTGAATTTTTGATGCGTATTCTCATCAACATCTCAGGATCACACAGGCTAGTGTCTTACTCCCAGGTGAGCTTTGTTGTCTGCTCAATGACCAATTTGCTTAATTTCAAACCTTTAAGACCACAGGGGCTCTATCTTTTAATATCCAGGGACCATCATCTTTCTTTACCACATTTGCTTATGTGCCCATTTTGTCTTCAGGGAACCTGTCTGTAGGAAAGGAGAGTGTCATTCAATGCCAGATTATTAGAACAAACCATTCATGCACTGAGGTAAGATTTAAGTAGAGGCCCAAAGTCCATCAACTTCCTTATTGTGCTATATATATATAGAGAGAACTACCCTGATCATTTGATATTTCATACATATTGATGTGTATTTATACTTATATATAAAAATCTTATTTTCTTGCTCTTTCCTCTTTTTCTTTTTTTTCTCCTGCCCCACTGTCATGTTTATCCATAATTCTTCTCTCAGAAATTCCTCTCAAAAAAAGAAAAAAAGAAATTCTTCTCAGATGCATTTCACTTGATCAAACATAACCAAGAATGCTGCACACTTTTCACCATCTATGATAGATCTCTTGCTATTACTTTGCCCCTGTCATTAATGACTTATAATTCACTCTCCCTTCCTCCTCCTCCTGCATGCCCTCGCCCCTGAACCATCAGTCTCATTGGTGTCTTCCAGATAGACAACAAAAGACCAATAAAAAGAAGAAGACCGTACAAATAGTTCTAAGTCTAACTGTTATCCTGATCCAGAGTAGATTTTAGGTCAAGAATCTGAATGGGAAGTCTTAACCTCTCTCACAGTGCTCTGATCTGAGGCTGTGTTCCAAGATCCCTGTATGTGCTTGCTTTGCTAGGGTGGCTGGGTTTCATCCAGCATTAGAGAGGGGATTTTCAAAGCTGCTTGCAAAGGGGAACATCAGCTTGTTTCAGCTGTGTCATCCATTGTCAGAAATCAGAATGGGGAGTGATCCAAATCCCACAGCCATACAGGAGTCTGAATCCCACAGGAAACTAAACACTGCATCTAGGTTGCCCCTAGTTGGCCTCCTTACCAATTGTCTTATGATTCACAGGAAGAGATGTCTTAAGTAGCTGTGCAAGTATGAGTGGAGCAGAGAAACAAATCCATAGACACTTGAATGTGTATAAGAGAAAGTTTATATCAAAGAGCAATTGTACATTAAGAAAACATCCCAGCCCAGTCTAGAGCAAGTCCATAAATCTGAAATCAACCCCTATGTTCAGTACCACTCTATTTGCCTCTTTAGACACACAATATATGCAATGATGTCAAATGTAGGAAGATCACAGGCCAGTGGGTGGGAAGTCTTGCTGAGGCAGTGGCACTGGAAGCATCTCAGCACTGGATGGGGTCTCCACGTGTCTCCTCCAGCTCCAGGGCTTTAGCACAGCTTCATGTGTCTTGTTGGCAAGAAGACTAAGCTGAGAGTCTGTGTATGTCCATTTACAGCTAACTATGTGTGTTAGTCTGGGTAGACTAGAGGAACAAATTTTATAGGCATGCATATAGATATAAGGAAAAGTTTTATATATAAGAGAAATAGGACATTAAGAAAGCATCCCAATCCAGTCCAGCACAAAATCATAAGTCTGATATTAACCCATATACCCGATATCAGTCTATAAAGTCTCCTTCTAACTCACTAAGTCACAGGTCAGTGGGTGCAGAGTCCCGGCACTGGCAGGGGTCTCCACATGGCTCCTCACTTCCAGGGTTCAGGGTCCATCAACACCAAAAGTAACTCACCACTGGCAGAGGTCTCCATGTGGCTGCCCCAGCTTCAGAGGTCTGGCTCCATCAGGACAAAGCTGTGTGTTCTCTCCGCCGGCTCCTCCAGCTTCTCTGATGCTGTCATCTTGTCTTGTCCATGATTCATCATCTCTGAGACTTAACTCCCAACAACCAGGGAGATAGCTTCTTATCGTCATAAGGGAAATATCATGAGATTTCCCAGAAGTCTCAGGAGAAAGCCATGCTCACATAGAGGCCTCATTGGCTACTCAATGGCTATCTCCAGGCTAGACTCCACCCCTACATTTCAATCATAAAATTAACATAAGCACATAACTGCCACACTGTGTATCTCTGTAGTGTCAAATGAGGTCATCAAGTTGTGACCTAACATGCTAAACTCCACCGCTTAACTCTTAATAGTCTCAAGTTGACACCAGATTATGCAAACACCACTGCAGCATATACTCTTTCAGCACCATCTTTCCAGAAGTCCTTTGAACATTTCTGGAGCAACAGATTTACCTAGTGCAATGTGCCCTTTGATATCTTGCCTGCAGCTCCCATTAGCATTGACTGTGGATTCAAGCAAGACAAAACTCTTGTCACATTCAATCTTTTCCCTGTGTACCATGATGTTACATATTTATCCAATTGTGAGGATTTTTGTTTTATTTACATGAAATTGTTTACTGAAGCTTGCCACCCTTATTCTTCATCATCGAGTGCTTCCAGTCCTCCTCACCTTTAGTAGAAAGCTGTCAATAAGCCTTCCTCCAATCCTGATACCATATTCTTCTCTTTTTGGGGGGGACCATCATTTCCCTCTGGTGGGAGTAGGAGGCCCTGTCTTGCTCCTGGAGAGAATCTGCTTGAATTGAACGGCCAACCCTGTGGGATGCAGTCCCGCCACATTCTTCTTTATAATATCCAAACCCTCAGTGCACAAATTAAATGAATATGGTAAGAGGATACAGTCCTGATACCTTTAAAATATTTTCCTGATTTTAAACCTTTTAATATGTCCTCATTCTCTTGAGACAACTGCCTCTTGATCTACATGCAAGTTCTGCATGAGCACAGTGAAGTAGTCTGGAACTTCGATTCCTTTCAACAGTATCCATGGATTGTTATGATTCACATGATTCTCTAATAAATTCTCTAATAAATATCACAATTGTAAGCACTGTTTGTGAATTTTGTGTGACCATTGCACCAAATTATTGGACCCAGATGAGGATTGGAGAGCATTGTGGGAGGATGGTTGCTGTTAGAACTAATAAAAGACTAGAGTGTACAGGAATGCCTGGTTTCTGGATGATAGAAATCCATTTGGGCTGAGCCCTGGTGGTGTAGTGGTTGTGCGCGGGACTGCGGCCCACTGGAATGGAGGTTCAATTCCAGCTCCACAGGAGCAAAGACTGGGCCTCCTACTCCCAACACCAGAGAGCAGTGATGCCCAAAACAACAACAACAACAACAACAACAACAACAAAAACAACAACAACAGCAAAAGAAGTCCATTTGGTTGATGCTGATAGCAATACTCTTCCTTCACACTTTTTTTTTTTTTTAAATTAGAGGTGGTCAGATGCAACCTTTATCCCATTAAACCTCATCTTTCAGTAAGAGCTCATGTAACCAGCTTTGTTCAATGAAAGTTCATAGTGAATAGTTATCATTATTTTGTCCTCTGAACACCAAATAATTTTTTGTTTCCTCTCTTTCAACAAATAGCCTATTTTCAATCATGAAAGCTATTTTGGAAAGAATTTTTAAAAGCATGATATTATGAGTTTTGATATAATTTATGAGAAAACTCAAAATAAAAACAGACAAAACTGCGACACATGCAAAGTCAAGTTATGATGTTTTCATCACCTCATACTACATGTAAAAGCTGAACAATGAAAAGGAAGATTAAAGAGGAATTGAATGGTATACATCATGATTTAACAAAGAATATTGACTATATCATGGGCTTCCAGAAATTGAAATGTCTGTCTTGGAAGAAGTACAGCCAGAAGTGTCCTTGGGAGTGAGGATGGTGAAATTTCTTTTCACTTACTTTGGGCTATGTTATCAAGAAGGAACAATCATTGGAGAAGAACATCATGCTTGGAAAAGCAGAAGGTTGGTTAAAAAAAGAGAGATATCCTCAATGAGATGGATTGACACAGTGAAAGCAACAATGAGCTCAAGCATAGCAAAAATTGTGATATCACACAGAACCAGGTAGTGTTTCTTTGTGATGTAAATAAGGATTCAAAACAGAGTTGATCACATGGAGCAACTACACCAACAGCAATGAGGATGCATATGGCCTGAGTGCTTTCTGGTGCTGTTGTTGGTGGGATGTGGCCCATTTCTTTAGATTCACGCAATTATCCAGATCCTAACCAGATGACAGCACCCACAAGACTTAGATTGGCAGCTTCCTACTATATCCCAGACATGGAAAGCATAGATGGACATGATATGTGCCATAGATCAGGTGAGAATTTAGATGTAGTCAGGCTATGTACGAATATGGACGATAAGAACTGCGTTCACAGGGCGAGCAAATTACAAGGATCTACACAGAACCTCCTATCTGGAGGACAGACATTGGAGGAGTGGGCAAGGGAAGACATCGGGCACTGTAAAATATGACAAAACAATAATAATTTATAAAGTATTGAGGTTTGGAGGGGGAAGGGGAAGCAAGGATGGAGGGGAAAGGATGAGAAGCTGCTATCAAGGGCTCGAGTGGAAAAGCAGATTTTTGGCGAATGATGATGGCAGCAGGCATGTGAAGGTACTTGGCACATTATATGTTTTTATGTATGGTGAAAAGTAATGTATGAGTCCCCAATAAAACGATTAAAAACACAAATAAACAAGCAAAAATAACTGTGCTTAACAATTTTTTTTTCTAAACTTTCATTTCAATTTGGCTTCTAAATATAATGGGTTATAAAAGGTCAAGGAATAATGGAATTAAAATATAAGGGGTTTTTTCCAGGAACTGTTTGAAGCCATTTTGTATAGTGATAAATTATCTGCTTTGCAAACTAAGAAATGGGAGTTGGAAATCTATTCTATTAACAAATTGATGCTAAAATTTAAGTTAAATTTTCCATTAAGTTCATTATTTCCACCACTGAAAATTGCATTGCTATATTTTGATGGCTACACTTTTATTTTCTGAAAAACATTTGATGCAACAAAGCTATTTGGTCTAGTATAGGTAACACTTGGTTCCAAAGTGTATTAATCTATTTTCCCCAAACTCTTCTGTGTGGATTTTTCTCTTCTAGCCCTTCAAGGACAATTGTAGGTGTGTCAAAACTCACTGAGCCACAGCACATCTCTGATGGATTTCACAAGTCCATCCTCCCTAAAACAAGTGTAACTCAGACGCAATTTCTTGACAAAAAGCAAGGCAACAACATACTTTGAGTAATTTTTAGGTGTTATGTCAATTAGAGAGTTTAAGGTCACTGGTTATATAGTTAGATGTTACTAATTACAAAACCTTCCAATGGTAATTAAAAATCTATTATAATTAATGACAAAATGCTAGAATGAATCAGTTATCTCAGCAATTGCAGCATTTTACATAAATCAGCACACTATACTTTCTATTATCAATCCAATAACATTAAAAATCATTCTGTAGAAATGTTTGAATTTACAATCAAAAAAAGAAATGGAGAAATAATTATTTGTATAATTGAGTGCTTTCGTTATTAAACCCTGCTTACAAAGACTAGATATTTAGGGCTTTTTAAAAATTGTCTATATATATTTCAAATTTCATTTTATGAATTTAAATAGAACTTTGGCTTATCTAATCTACTTAATGCAATGTACCTGTTGCTTAGTTATGGATCTCATGGCTTCATTTTCCTGTTAGCCAATTTTACTTTTCTCAGTATCCAGAGACACACAGCTGTCATTTAACAAGGAGAAAAGACTGTACAAACTTGTGACTTTAAAAGATAAAGATCACTGAGCAATCACACACACAAAATAATACTGGTATAAGTTTAGTCCTATGAGAATGTCATAGATATAATGTTGACATAGACTATTTCATAGCTTTTCTTAAGTAGATCATACTTGGGTGTCGTTCTATCTAAGTTGATGGCTGATCTTTAACCTAATTGATGTCAACCAGCAATATTCTAACAAGCTTAAAAATTTTAAAAATACATTCAATTTTTTTAATAATTGCATAAGTTTGTGGCAGTTGTTGGAGAGCAAAGTCATCAATTTCTAATTTAATGACTATTTTAAATTAATAATTAGGCAAAAGATGAATCAGAAAATGTATTAATATTCAACTATATAGGGTTTTCCTTATTTTTTTCAATATTAATATATATTATAAAGAATGATAATATTACTATTTTCTAAAATGATAAAATAGTAGAAAAGACCAAATGGACCTTAACGTTCACAATGATTTGAGATATGCACTTCTCTTAGTAAAATTTTCACAGGGAAAATTAACAATGGAAAACTGATGCAAGAATATTATCAGAAAGAGTTTTCTACTTCCAAAATCACTGCTTTTATCTTTTCTTACTTTTATCATGTATTTTTGTACTCTTTGTAATGAAAATATAAATATCCTCAGACATATAAATAAATTTTGTGGCAGAGACCTTGAATTAAATTATATAACATTGTTACTATTTGGGAATATAATGTTGAAGGACATTAAGCTCAAACGTAAGGGGGAACACTAAAATACTACGCACTTTTATTAGGCTTCGGAAAGCTACAAAGACAGTTTATCTACTTGAAAGTCACAAAACAGATCAATTTTCTCTTAAGTCAAAGCTGTTGTCATTACTTTCACACAGCTTTTCCCATTGACATAAAAAGTGCTACTTAAATACAGCATCAGGAAATTATTTCTGAAATGAAACAACATGGACTTCATTCAAGCACAGCAAGAAAATATGATTGATATACTGTAACTGCCTCTTGTGAAGGAAGGTCAGATGAAGAAATTGTTAGGGAAAAAAAAACTAGCAAAGAAAAAAATTGTTAGCAATATTTCTTTGTGTGTTCCACCAGAAAATTAGGAATTGTCCAGGATGGATGATACAAAAGATTTATAACTATGTTCAAATTTAATTTCGTTGTCAATGCCATCTGTTAAAATTTTCTTTGGGTTGGAACATTTAGATTAACACAAGGAGATTTTTCTCAATATTTTGAAAACTAAAAATCAAAAGCTAATCTGGTGCTATAAATCATTGTCCATAAGGGAATAGAGCTCTCTATGTTTATTATAATTTAGAAGTTTTATTTTAAGGAGGTCTCCTTCACTAAATATTTTAAATTGGCATTTTAGTCACTTTCAGTACTTACAAGTGGGAAATAGTAGCTATGTTTATTGATTCTACCATGATTAATTATTGTCTTGTATTTTAAGGAAGAACAAAAACACAAATGAAAACCAAACAATATTATAAGCACATTTTTTCAGTCTCTTTTAAAGGGAGGCTTTTCCAGCTGTAAACCACCTCGTAGATGTGCAGAACAACATCGCAATCCTTGAACGCTGAGTGCTATGGATACTCCCTGCTTCATTGTACTTTGCAACCAAAGGAGTCATAACTGGTTCTTTTATTTCGTTTTTGTACATCTCAGAAATTTTCCACAGTATGTCTCAGATAGATTAACTTTTAAGTGGCTTGCCTCATCACCCTTTGAAAGACATTGACAACAGATTCAGAAAATTATTTCCCCCATATTTAGTTATGCAATTTAAGAGAAAGAAATTATAGTTAGAATGGTACATATACACAGGGCCAAAAGATGCCTGTAGCAAGTTACGGTGTCTGTAAATCACCACCTGGGTAATTGAAAATTGAATACTGAATAAGGAAAACAAAAGAATAACCATCTTCATACACTTGCAGTGCTGACAAAGAATGTTGAAAGTGCTAAGGACTGTTAAGAGTGCAAACAAACAAGCAAATCTGTCTCGGAAGACGCATGGCAGCACGCTCCTCAAAAGCAGGGACAGAGAGGCCTGGCGTCCTGTGGTTTGTGCATGTCGTCAGGAGACCCCAGCACCGCCCGAGAGTAGGACTTCATGCTTGGAAAAGAGAGGGGCAGGAGAAAGATGAAGGCTCCCTGCGAGTGCCTGCTGCGATGATGAGGACTGTGCGGGACCCTGGAGTGAGCTGTTCTGCGGGGCTCTCACGTGGTAGAGATGGACGGGGACCGAAGGGATGACGCCGGACAACAGCATGCAGTGTACATGGCAGATTAGATTCAGCTGGGAAAGGTTTCCAGTGTACAAATGTTACACACATTGTACACATAGCATACATTAGTTATATACATAAATATCCACTGTGTGCATCATAGATACACAAATGTGTGCACTGCTTATTATACAAAATACTTTGCACTTTATACCTTATACATATATATCACATACATGGATATAGCACAGACATTATACACATTATATGCATTGTGTGCACAATGTATACAATGTCTGTTATGCGTTATAATATGCACTGTATACATGCAATGTAAATGTATAATGTGTTTTGCATTTTATGCTTTATACACAAATTAAATCAAAATGTTTGCTAGTGGAATTGAGACCTTGGCATTTTCTTTAAAGCCCTCCAAATCAAATCTGTTTCCATCAAGTTGCTATTAGGGCATTGGTATCCCATTTGTTACCAATTAGAACACCTCAGTAAGGTTGTCTAGTCTGTAATTTTTACTGAAGCAGGTCGCAAGTCCTGCTTTCTTCAATGTCACTGACGGGGTTCAAGATGACAGGCAGTAAGTTAATAGTTGAGTGCAAATCATTTTTCCTCCCCCAAAGCCTATTCCAGTTCCCCAATGAATCAAATATGGATTACAAATATGATAACCAGGGCACCCAGCCTCCATGGAGTATTGGACTGTACATGTGTTACTAATTACAAAGTGAGTGGTTTGAATTCATCAGTATCTTATTGCCATAAAGAGGAGACTGTCTTCCCTTCTGATGATTTAGAGTCGAAAATCCAAAGGGCAGTCTACTCCATTCTATACTGTTGTCAGTTGCATGACACTGAATTTTGACTTAGAAAAATAATCTAACTTTTAAATACATAATGATGAAACAAATTGTAATTGGATTTATTGATCCACAATTTTTGATGTTTAACATATACATTTAAGTTGGTAATAAGTACGTATGATATTTTAAGGGATTCTTTGCCTTACAATGGCTGTGAGGATGGAGTAGGACCAGGTAGTCATTTGTTGTGTTCGTGCATAAGTTTTTATTAGTTAGCACCTGATTACAAATACATAATAACAGGGTGTTTTGCAATAAATATTATATATCAGAAACTCATTCCCACTTTGAATTCTTGGTAATATTTTTATTATGTCATTCTTTGCTGTACCAACAGTGCCAAATGAAATAGCCAGGAACTGGTGAATATGAAAGATTTTATTTAGATCCTTCTACCTTCGTACTGAAATTCATAGCATTTTAAACCAGTTCATTCTCCAGTCATTTTGTCTAGTTGTTATATATAACTTTTCCTTGACTTAAGAATATAGGATGTACTATTAGTTTGGATTACTTATAAATATTTAAAACTTTACATATTGTTAATCCATTAGCTTAAACTTTTCCAAGAGAAAAATATCACATAAAAGCCTAGTTTTCAGAGCCATCATTCATCAAAAGCATTACCCAGAAATATATAAAAAGTATCTAGAGATTAGAATATCAGGGAATGCATTCACAGGGGGCTTAATCCAAAATCAAGATTAAAACTTAAAAGTTGAATGTTTTCTCTGGAAAATGAGAACTGCTTGGCTGATAAATCCTAAATCTCCATACCTAAGATTTATTTCTCAATGTATTGAAATCTATTTCAAGACTTTATAATAACATTATTGCATGGTTTTACAAAGGTATTTTTACTGTTGTTTCATTATTTTCATAATGAAAATTGTTATTTTATGTTTTTCATAAGCATGGCTTAACAGATAATCCTAAAAGCTTTGGAGACTTCCCCAAACCCAAATTTACTGCTATGACGTCTGTCCTGATTCACTGCAGTCCTCCAGGGCAGGATAGAATCGCCTCGTGGGTTTTGACAGCCTCATCTGGGTACCTAGCAGCTTTAACATTCTGAGGAAGTAGAGTGATACATGGCTCCAAACTGTCCTTCAGACCAATGTCTATCAGTGATTGCTTCATCTATAAGTCACTTGCTGCCTGCCATGGGCTCTTCTGCTATCAGTTGTCACATAAGAGATGAGAGGGCGCCTGTGAGATTGTATGAGAAGTCTTCTGTGCTATCCCTGGAAGTATCACAAACTCTTCTATCTATTTGCTTCTCGTCAGAACTCAAAGAGCATTAATGGAAAGTGGGCAGAAAAATCTGTCTCCTGTTTAAAAGAAATAAAGGACAAGCATGGATTTCTTTGCACAGGTAACCGAATAGTCTTTTGCTCTGTTGGTTCCTATATCTGAAAAACTACCTGCCATGGTGTCATATCTAGTGATTTATGTAGCCCAGTCCAACATCTCCAGCCAATACAAAGCTTTCCATTTTTCTACTTGCTCCTTACTTGTCACTAAGATGTCCTCTTTTAGTCCACATTTATTGGTGGAAATTAGAATCCATATGACATTTTCTGTTCACTTCCTGTAGAAGTAAACTTTGACACGCTATGATTGCATTGTAGTTAGAATAATCAAAAAGTTTATCTTTCTTGGGCAATAAGATTCTGTAAAACCATCAATAAGATACTAATCAAGTTAGTGGCATATTAAGTCGATGAACTAATATGTATCTCCTTGTCATATTCTTCGTAACTGCCACCAAATACTTCTTTCATTATAGGTATTTATAGGAGAAGGTGGTGAGCAATGATGCTAAAATTAAGTGATTTATTTTTCAGTGGTTGTTAACAGAGCTGATAATGGTTTTAAAACCTCAGCACTCAAACATGTGGTTAGTAGATTTTGCTGTCCAGCTGGGCATAAAGTGAACTATCTCAAAAGCAGGCAGAGGGGGCTTTCATTATAATAAAAACGAAGAGACAGGAGTGGTATGTTCACTCTGGATCCTGTGCATCGAAACTTCTCCTGCAATTAAGGGACATAAAATTATTATGCTAAAGGAGTGGAAGAAAGAGACACAGCATAAGCAGAGCATGAGAGAGTGGTGAGCTTCCAAGCCCACATGCCTAATGAAACTGAGTGTCTTTGGAAAAGAGGCTCCTTTGCAGAGTGAGGTGCTTCTGGCAGTTGATTGGAGTGCAAGATTTGTTGATCCGTGGAGCCAAGTGCCTTTAGAGTGGGCCAGAGGAGAGCATCTATGGGTATTTATTAGCAATGATGAAAACGTGCTGTAACATTGGGATCAGTGGTCAGGGAGAAGCTTGCATGCGGCCATGGCAGAAGAGGCTGTCTTGACAAAAAAACTGTGTTCTGAATATTTCTGATGCTTAATTGTAATCTATTAATTGGAAAATAAATTCTGAAATCATGATTATGGTCTCACTTTTATTCGGCCATTGTAAAGAACTATTCAACTAAGCTGAGAAATAGAGAGTGCTATGACAAACATGGTTGGTGTAGCTATTTCTTGTTTAGCCGGCATCCAGTCAATTCTACGAGCAACCTTACACACTGCGCTGTCCTGCAGTATCTTCACAATTGTTCCTGTACTTCTGCTCATTTTGGCAGCCGCTATCACAATCCCTTTTTGTACAGGACCTGATTTTTTTTGCTATCCCTCTTTTTAACCAACTCCCCTACTCCAGGGGCTGGACTCTCTGGACAACATGTCCAAAGTATGTAAGACAGAGTTTCTCCATTCTTGGTTCTAAGTAGTGTGATGGCCAAAGTTCTTCCAAGCCAGGTTTGTTTGTTCTCTAGACAGTGCAGAAGGAACTCTTCTGGCATAGTGGGCATGCGCTGTTTCGGCAAGGTCAGCCGTTCAAAACCACAAGTTGCTCTGCAGGAGGAAGACGGTCTTTTTACTCCCATGAGGAATACCATACTTTAAAATACTTTCAACACTTTTAGACACCTTATAGTTGCTATCTATGGATTATCAGGGGACCTGTTTGTATAGTTTAACACAGTGGACTCGCAACTGCAAAGGCAACAATCAGTTTGAGACTACCAGGAGCTCTAAGGGAAAAAGATGGGGCTTTCCACTCCCCGTCTGGAATGGTAAAGGGTTACCATTTCAGGAACTCACAGTGAGGTTCTACCCTGTCTTATAGAGTCACCATGAGTTGGTATTGATTCAATGCCAATGAGTTTGATATTGACTTTTTTTTTAAGCAGTTCCTGATGCCCCCCCCCCCTATTTTTAGCAGTTCCTGGTCATTTGAATATTGTTAGTTAGCACAATTCAAAGGCATCACTTCTACTTCAGTCTTCCAATTCAATGTCCAAATTTTGCATGCAAATGAACTAAAATTTAAAAAAATAGTATGGCCTGGGTCCTCTGGCATATTTTTTCAGTGTTGACATTGACCTAAACAATGAATTTGAAGTGACTAGATGCCAGCGAGTTTTGAGTTCAATGTGAACTCAAGGAGTACTGGTGGCCCAGCAGCTAAGCACAATGTCTCATGAAGGAAAGATGAGCAGTTTGGATTTACTGAGTGATTCGCAAAAGCAAATGCTCATGTTCTGCTTCAGCAATGATTATGGCCTACAGAATGAAATAAGGCAGATATTCCATGTATACGGGACTGTTCTGAGTTGTAAATGGTCTCAGTAGCACACAACAAAATAGGTATATAACGTTTTCATTTATCATATCTGTTCCCTCACTGACACTTTTTAGCATACTAAACTTGTCATTATATATTGTACGTTTCAGTTTCAATAACAACCTACTACTAACTATAAGGAATACTATATGCTTTGGAATAAATTATTACTGTATATATTAGATTATATAAATCATGGCAACAACTAAACTAACCAACTTGGATCCTTAGGGGTATCTTAATTCCTTAGTGGCCTCTCCATCTCATGAACCATTGTGGTCACGGGGTTAGGGAGTGCCAGTGCCCTGCTCTATGTGGTCAGTTAGCACTCAGGTCATTTTCACACTGTTGAAGTCTCAAAAAGAGAACTTAGATTCTCCCATGGGATACTTGGCCTTCAGCTGGCAAAGTAGGAAAGAGAGGTGACCAGGAGAATGAATGGGACTTTCCCTTGTTTAAAACTTAGGGGCATCACTAAAGAAACACAAGTGTTGTTAAACTTTCATGTTATTGCTCTCAGTAACCATCTCTTCCAAAGAGGCTCCTCGTCTAAGGAGGTAACAGCGTCCATGTACTTGGCTGATGAATTCTCATGTCAGGAGCCTTGGCGGTACAGCAGCAAAGAGGTGGGCTGCCGGCCTCAGAGTCTGCAGTTGGAAACTACGCGGGGCTTTGCAGGAGGAAGCGGGAGTTCCTTAGTCTGGCAGAACAGTGACTATCTCAGAAACCTACAGGGACAGTAGTGTGGGCACGAGTCAGAACTGGCTCACTGGCGGTCATTTTTTATCTTTAACTTACTCATGAAAGAAAAGCATGCAAAAAACATAGCCTGTTTGCTCTAGATTAGACTAGATTTGCCAAATATAAAATAGGGTGCCCAGGTAAAATTTTAATTCTATGTAAGCAATAAATACATTTTAGTATTATTTAGCTCCAAAATTGGATGATCAATATTTACATTAAAAATACTAATTGTCTACCTAAAATTCATAATTTACTGAACACTATATATTTTATCTGCTAAACCTTGTAAGTCTCAACTGAACATTTTGGATTTTATTATTTTTATTATTTATTTATTTTATTATTTTGCCCAATGATATTAATAAGCATTATGGAAAGTGAAAACATCATATGTTTTCCCTCGATTATCTTTAAGCATATGTTGCTTCAAGACAAAATGTGACTCTCAACTGACTAATATTTAAATCTATCGTATCTATATGCACCGAGGACCTTCATAAGCAAGCTTTAGTGTTATATATGATTTGATGTTTTAATTAAATTTAAGTAGAAAACCTTAAAATAATATTTTTGTACTTCGATTTTATGCCAATAAGCGTGTTCTGCTTGGTTAAGAGTGAAGCTGCAGAGGAGTACAAATGACCCGGCTCACCATCAATTAAGGCGCCCTGGCACCTTCACTGATCTTCAAACCAGGAACTGCCCATAAAGTAGCGCTGCTGTGATTGGATTGCTGCTGCATGCTCCCTTAGTGATTTTTATATTTTAATAAGACTGTTCATTATAGTTTGCTTTTTGGGTTGGAGCCGTTAGGTATTTATGTGAAATTGCAAATCATTCTCTCAGTTGCATTCTAAACCATTTGGGATGCTTTTAAGTCCGGGTGATCCCCCCCACCCCCGTATTAATTTTGCACACACTAGAGCCTGTGTGCCTGTTCAGCTTATTTCCCTTCTCAGGTTCTTTGATCCCATTTTTTCAGTTTATTGTGTTACAGTGGCTGATGGACCGTACAGCTGACAGCCAGATAGAAGTAGCCTCAACGACAGTTAGTTCAAGAATTTGCTGTCTTGAGAACAGGCAGGGGTTCAAATCCAAAGCCCTTTATTTATTTTTGAAATCTCTCTCCCTTTCCTTAGCAGTCTAAAATTCTAGCAGGTGATATTCAGTCATGGTTTCATATTTTCCCAAATTTGATATTAGAGATATAATCCTAGAAACTATGTTTTAGATGATGCATGACCTTAAGACCCTAGAGTATGAAGGGGCTTGCTTACAGTATGCTGAATCCAACGCAAGCGCTCCATGACCTCCACCATGGTCAGGGACCAAAACAAAATTGTACGTAATGCAATCAAGTGCTTCAGTGAAACTCATCAGCCCCTCCAAAGGGGAAAAAAAGTAGGTTTTCTGCTCCTTTTAAGATGTACAGTCTCAGAAAACCTATGAAGGGTCAATGATGAGATGAAGTCCACTGAATGGCAGTAGGTTTGTCTTGGTTTGGGTTTTTGACATATGCTAGGAATTTCATCCATCTACCCTCACTCTGCTCTGGGCTTGAACATGCTATAAATTCCAATAAACTATTTTAAATGAAATATAGTTATGTGGTGTTCTGAGTGTACACTTAGATTGATGTCCACAAGAAAAATATTTTTAAAATTGGATACACTTTTTTGTTGTTGTCTGCAGTAAGTGGGACTATATTTAAATCCAAAAATGGACATTAAATACCTTTCCTTAGGAAGATCTGGGAGCTTAAATTTTCTTATAAACTACATCAGCTCTTTTGGGAATAACCATACTTCTTTACCGTGGCAAGTGTGACAGTGATAGAGAATGGGAATGATAAATCTACAAAGCTCTTGTCTTTGGTATAGGAGAGGGGAAATAAATGGTGTTACAGAGAAGGATCACTATCATGAAATGGACAGAAATGAAAGGTGGCAAAATTATTTAATTAAAACTTAATGACAAAGGCTTTGGAGACACTTCAATGATTCAGTTAAAACAACTGTAGGAAGTGTGTCAGTGAGAGGGAACAGGAAATTGTACTGAAGACTATGTGTTGCGAACAATTGTGGGCACTTCATATGCATGTATCCATTCTATCCTATTTAGGTCAATGCAGTTATACCCCCACCATAGTTATTAAGGGTAACAAGTCAGAGGAAAACCCTTGACACAATGGATTGGCAGAGTGGTTGCATTGAGGGGCTTAAGGATAGAACAGGTACAGGCAGTGTTTGTTCTGTTCCACGAAGAATAATTATGAGTCGGAACTGGCTCTAGTAGACACCTGACAACAACAACATAGTGATGAAATGTAGAGATAAAAGCAAAGTGCTCTATAGGTTCTTAAAATAACTTGTTTTGGGCTACATGGCTAGTAAGTAGTACAGGCAAGGTTTAAATTCTGGGTAGTCAATTGACTTTTAAACTTATATCCTTCATATTGTATTTTGGTATCCATTTAAAATATGATTACAGTTCTCTGGGTTACAATGATTCATAGATGCCAAGTATGAGGTTCTCAATGCTGTTAGAGTGCTTTAAAGTGAGTCTTGTACATGTTATTCCTTGTATATTTTCTGTTATACTAATTCAGTAAGTCTTTAATGACTTGCAAGCAATTTGTGCAAAATATGGGCGTATTTGTTCTAATATTAACTAAAGCTTTTGTCTCAATCATTCTTATTAGGATTAACTCATATTGTATTTTACAAAAGTCAGGAGAAAGGAGATTCACAAGGAATCCTGAAGGACCCCAATGTATTGATTTAAATTCTGAGTGACCACTATGAGAGGGGTGAAATATAGTTGAAGTGAAAAAGACTAATACCCAGAGACAAAGTTCTGGCAGACAAGTTGTTAAAATATTGAAGTGAGTTCTAGGATAGATAAGGGCTTCGTGCTCTGGGGGCCTTTTACCATACATCAATGTGTGAGGGATGGTTTCTGACATTGTGCTTCACTGAATTATCTTTAACTTTGGCTTGTACTTGTATGTCTGTATTTAATTTACTATCAGAGACATTTTATTTCCTGTGTTAACGTTCCTATCTTTTCTGACTGCCATCGCAGCAAGTCTCATGACTTGATTAGCTGGCTAATTTTCCCTCTTGTCTCTCTGACTCAGGTCTCTCCATCTCTAGCTTTCCTTCCACATAGTGTAATCATAAAATGATTTTATTGAACTCATTGGTTGTATCACATCACTTGACAGCTCTGACACCAATCAATCGGTCTAGCTACATTTGTGTAAAGCAATGCTGGGGCAGACAAAGAAAAGGGAAGGAAAGAGGATGTTCAGTTGTCAGAAAACAGGGGAAATACAGGGAAGGGTAAATGACACTGAAGAGAATGTTTTACTCTTTGAATTCCCAGAGCAATGATGGGAACATGATATGGAGTGTAATCCTATTTTATTTGGCCAAGGTAAACTTTACTCAAAAAATACATACTATTTTTAAGATGCTTTGTGGGACACCTTGGAAATAATTGGTTAACAAAATTTCATCTCATAGAATCTAAACCCTGCCTTCTCATTCATGTTCAATTTGACTCCTTTAATTCAGCTAATTGGTTTAATACCTTGTCATCTAAACACATTGCAGCACTCTATCTCCTGTTTCACACATTATCCCTCGTGCTGGAAAGTTATCAAGACTACTTGCTGGTATTATGGGTTAGGCATTGGGCTGCTTTTGAATAATCAGGGTGTGAGTATACAATCCTGATGCGTACCTTCCCTAAGTTTAGCAAAATGATAACACTTTGATCTGTCTGACCTACAGATCTCTTGTTCTACACACAGGTTCTACAAGGAGTGTTATGGAATTTGCATTCTACACGATGCTAACCCTCCTCTCGTCTGTCACTTTGTTATTCTGGGATAATGTCCATGTTGCTGTGATGCCAGAACCTATGCCAATGGTATTTTAAATACCCTAGGGGTCACCCACGGTGAGCAGGTTTTAGTAATACCTCCAGACTAAGAAGCAAATATGAAGAAAGTATGCGTTCCACTTCTGATAAATTCATTACTGAAAACTTTATGAATAAAAGTGCAACATTGTCCTAAATAGTGCTAACAGGAGAAATGAGTGATGAGCCTCTTCTGAGTGATGAGCCAATGAAAACCTTCTGAGTAGCAGCAGGACATTGGAAGCTGGAAGGCTGGAAGAGGAACCATCCACCTTGGAAGTCATTGAAACTGCAACTTATGCAGATCGGCTCCCTCCCACTACAGATGAGCCTAATGCTGGGGATGGACTAAATGATTGGGGACTTTCCTTGGCGGATGGAGTATATATCACAATCATAGCTATTGTGGTAAATGCAGTGACTGTCTAGAATGCATGAGGCATGGAATATGAATCTGCAAAAATGATGTCACAAAATATGAAATGGAAGCATAAAGATTGCTATCCTCAGCCTTAGTGAGCTGAAATGGACTTAGTTTGGCCACTTTGAATCAATCATATTTTTCATTGTGACAAGAATGACAAATTCAGGAATGGTGTTATATTCATCATAAAAAAAAGAACATCTCGTGGGTGCATGGGGAAGAGGAATGGATCCCCAAAGTTCAAAATCAACTGCCATGGAGAGGATTC
The DNA here is from genome assembly GCA_004026705.1 of Nesogale talazaci. Lineage (NCBI taxonomy): Eukaryota > Metazoa > Chordata > Mammalia > Afrosoricida > Tenrecidae > Nesogale > Nesogale talazaci. Next base: position 35,230 of record PVJH01003740.1, on the reverse strand, counting down.
CAAGTCATGGCAATCGCAGGGGACAGGGTAGAACTGAAGGACTGACTGTTCCTCTGAGTCTTCAAGAATGTCACTCTTTACCAGAGGAGAACGCTTTGTCCTTCCCCCGAGAAAGTTCTGGTGTTTTCGAACTGCTGACCCTGATGTTTAGCAGCTCAATGCATAGCCACAGCACTACCAGGTCTCCTTGAGAAATGGATAGTCCCCACTAATAGGTTTAGGGTTTATTTAGGGGATCGCAAAAATGTTCTCAAATGGACTGTAGTGATCGTTGTGCAAGTATGAGTATAGTAAAACTACTAAATTATACAATATAAAGGGGTGAATATTTTTATATGCATCATGTCTCAAAACTTTGTAAGGAATGTATAAAAATCTACCTTTTAGTATAATGCTTTCTGTGGTAGGGTAATATTTAATCTACAAGAAAATTTGCTGATTTATTTATTTTTGCTCCACCTCACCTCCCAGAGGCCCCCTCAGGCTGAATCCCAGTGGCTTGGTTTGGTAAATGAGTCACAATAATCTGTCATGTTGGGACTCACCTCCCAAATGAACCACTTTGATCCCAATCCTTCTCTGAAGTTCTTCTCCCTAGGGAACCCCGCTACAGACTGGACTATTTTTCAAATATCCTCACTAACTATTGCTGTTAGAAATGAGGAAAATTAAAGAAACCTATCAATGTCTTCAGTCTGAAGTTGATCAAATGCACAAGCAATACATATTGATAATTATTGGGAATTAGAGTGCAAAATTAGAAACAAAGAGGAAGTGCAAAAAGTAGTTGGAAGATTTGGATTTCATAGGGAGAGCAACATTATATAATTTTGCAAGAATAACAATTTCTTCATTGAAAATACATTTTTTCAATAACAAAACCAGAAACTGTACACATGTACCTGATCAGATGTGATGTACGAGGATCAAACTGACTACATGTGTGAGATGAGATGGTGGAGAAGTTCACTATCATTGGCCAAAATAATGTCAGGTGTGGACTGTGAAATAGATCATCACTTATTCATATGTAAATTCTTCTTGTAGCTGAAGAAAACTAAAATAGTCAATAGAGCCAAAATGTGAACTTTCATATATCGCCCCTGGATTTTGCAAACATGCCCAAAACAGATTTGAAACTTGGAACACGAATTACTGTAGTCCTGATGATCAGTAGGAGGACATCAAAAATATCATACATGAAAAAAGTAGATGGTCATTTAAAAGGCAAGAATAAATAATGTGGGCACCAGAAGAGATTCTGAAGCTTGCTTAAAAAAATCATCTTATTGCCGATCATACAACTCATACCACAATCTATACATCCATCCATCGAATGCCAAGCACGCTGGTACATTTGTTGTCATCATCATTCTCAAAGCATTTTCTTTCTACCTAAGACCTTGATATTAGCAACTCATTTTTATACTTCCTCCCTGCTTCCCCCTTCATAAACCTTAGCTAGTTTATAAATTGTTATTTTGTCATATTGAGCACAGTCCCATGTCGCCCTTTGCCCACTTCTCTATTGTCCATACCACAGGAAGGAGGTTATATATAGATCTTTATCACCGATTCCCCCTTTCTACTCCACCGTCCCTCCATCATCCGGGTATCATCAATTTCCCCACTGCTTCTAAAGGGATCATCTATCCTGGATTCCCCATGTTTCCAGTTTCCATCTGTGCCAGGGTATATTCTCTGTTATAACCAGATTTGTAAGGTAGAATTCGGATCATGATAGTGGGAGGGAGTAAGCATTTAAGAACTAGAGGAAAGTTGCATATTTCATCATTGCTCCACTGTACCCTGACTGGCTCATCTCCTCCCCACAACCCTCATGTAAGGGGATGTCTCTTCACCTCCAGGTGAACTTTGTGTTCCTAATCTGTACTCCCCCTCATTTATAATGAATTAATTTTTAGTTCTTTGTTGCCTGATAACTGATCTCTTGAATTCCTTGTAGGCACACAGGGTTCTTCCCTATGGGCTTTGTTGCTTCTGAGCTAGATGGCTGCTTGTTTACCTCCAAGCCTTTAAAACCCCAGATGCTATATCTTTTGATAGCCGGGCACTATTGAAGCTTGCTTTTTTATCACAGAGTAGCCAAACCAAATAGAAGAAATGAAGGAGCAAAAGAGTTGAACTGAAATTTCCCAAGGGAGCTTGAGAAGATTAAGTTCAATATTATATTTAAATGTGCAAAGACCTAGAATCAGATAGCCCCCCCCACCCCAATTTTAAAAACATATATTCAGAGCCTGAGCCCCAGTGGCATAAGTGGTTGAGTGCTGGACTGCGGTCTGTGGGCTTGGCAGTTCAAATCCAGCGGCAGCTCTCAGGACCAGTGCTGGGTAGCGCCCATGACCACCAGAGGGCAGTGATGCCCCCAAAACAACAACAACAACAACAACAACAACAGCAAAGCAAAAAACATATATTCAGCATGACTCAAGTTGAGAAACGACAAAAAAACTTCAAGACTTGAGTTGAAATACTGAAGGGTTCTTTTGGCAAACTACTGACTAATGCAGGAAAAATGAAAAGTTGAGAAATATATACAAAAGCATTGTACATACTAATCTAATCAACTTTCAACCCTTTCAAAAGGCAGCACGTGATCAAGAAAAAAACAGTACTGAAGGCAGAAGGCCATGCTGTCCTGAAGAGAAGAGCAGTAAGCAAAGGTCAGGGAATTGACGGAAAACCAATTGAATTGTAGACAAACTGATGAAGCCCAGGAGTCATTCTTGTCTGACAAGAAATTTGGAAGACAGCTACTTGGTCAGCTGGTGCAAAAAGATCCATATTTGTGCCTATCCCAAAGAAAAGTTCTCAGTGCTGTAGAGCTACCTGCCATTAATCGCAATCAACTAATTGCTATTTGACGAGGTAGGAGTGACTCAGTGGAACATAGTGTATTTCTGGTGTTCCTGTTGTCAGCCAAGGTTTGTCTTACGTAAGTAACAATATTTTTGTTCCAAGTTCGCATCTGAATCTATCTTTGATTTTTGGCTGTTCCTGTTGATATATTGATGAATTCAGCAAAATTTTAAAATGCCGCATAAACCCACTATCCTATGACATTGACTATATTGATTGATAATTTCCCTACCCTATTGGGACACTCACTCCTTCATTGTCAATTAGCTGATTCCAATTAGTGGTAACTTGTTAGGACAGAGTAGAATCCTAGTTGTTTGGCAAGACTGAAGCTCTCTATGGAGGTAGAAGTCGTCATCTTTCTCGTGCAGAAAGATGCTTCCATTTTATTGACTAATAGAATGTATCTGGCTGTGTATACCATGGAAAATTATGGTTGAGTGCGGGACTGCAGCCCATTGGGTTGGCGGTTCAAATCCAGCAGCAGCTTTCCAGGAGCAAGGCTGGCTTCCCACTCCCACCAGAGGGCAGTTATTGTCCCCCACCCCCCAAAAAAAGAATTTCAGAACACTTCATTGTATTAATATGGGAACTCTGCATGGGGCAGAAAGCAGTGATTTAAGAAAAACAGGGTAATGCTGCATAGAAGCAGGGATGGTGTCGCTCAGAGTTGAAGTCCACCTTAAATGTCTGGAAGATTTGTTGAAACCTGTACACCATAGTCAACCTAGCTGTTGTTTGTAATACTGATTTTTATGAAATGGATGTAGCAGTTTGTCTTAAGGTGGTAACCTGCTTGTTACTGGGAGGCTGGAATCTGTGCTATCAGTATTACACATGACAGCAGGGTCACCTACGCTGTACAGTAAGATAGACTGACAAAAGGTGACATTAATAAGATCAGACGCATCATTTTAATACAATTATAAAGATCAAACTAATCCAGGTATGTTAGTGTTACCCAACAATATCATAGAGCAAATATGTGAAAGTACTTAAAAGTGTTCGTAATGGCAATTATTTCAATTATACTCAGACATATTCTAATGTTGGTGAAGATAATTTTTACATATTTTCAAGAGAGAGAGTGTGTGCACAATTTGCCCTTCTTGCAATTGTGAGTCATATAAACTTCCCCCCCACCCCTGATTTTTGAAGAAAGTCAATTCTATAGATATGGGAAATGTATGCCTATTTGATGCAAAAAAAAGTCAAACAAAAACAAAACGATTAATCATGTTTAGGACTAAGAATTGGAATAAAGGTTTCAAAGTAAACTCTTTTATATGATTTATACCTACCTTCTCTATGAAATTCATATTATAGTATAGAAGTTTGCCTACCAGTTGTCTTTGCAATCAAATCATCAAACAAGTGTTATATCAGTACATTGACAGGGAAAGTCCAGAAGTGCAGGCCTGATTCAAAAAAGGGCATGGAACAAGGGACATCCCTACTACCATCTGATGGATCTTGGCTCAGGGCAGAACATACCAGAAAGATGTTTACTTTTGTTTCATTGATTTTGCAAAAGCACCCCACTTTGTGGTCTATCATATATTGTGGATAAACTTCAAGGAAATTGTAATTCCAGAACACTTTATTGTGATCATTGGGAACTTTTGTATGAATCAGGAGACAGTTGTGGGCACAGTACCTGGAAGTACTCCATGGTTTAAAATCTGGAAAGATGTTCTTCAGGGTTGTATCCTCTCACCAGACATATTCAACCTGCATGCTGAGCGAATCACCAGAGAAGCTGGTGAAGAAGAGTGTGTCACCAGTATTAGAAGAAGGTTTATAAGCAAATGAAACAATCGTGCTTGCTGAAAGTGAGGAGAACCTGAAGCAATTGTTGATGAAGATCAGCAATTTTAGCCTTCGGTACTGATTACAACTCAATCTAAGAAAGACCAAAATCCTCATAATTGTACCAACAGGTGATATCATGATAAATTATGAAAAGTGTGAAGTCATCAAGATTTTTGTCTTGCTTGGGTGGACAATCATTGCTCACAGAAGCAATCATCAAAAGATAAAAGATGTACTGCTCAAGCTAAATCTGGTGCCCCTCTTTAGAGTATTAAAGAGTAAGAATGTTACTATGGGGACTAAGGTATACCTGACCCAAGCCTTGGTCTTCCCACTGTATCACATGCATGTGAGAGTTCGACACTGAATAAGGAAGAACACAGCTGATGGAGGCTCTGAATTGTGCTGCAGAAGGATGCTAAAAGTACCACAGGCTCTAAAAGGAAAAAGCAACCATGTAACCATGTTGCATTAGAAGTAAGACCTCAGGGCTCCTTAGACGCAAAGAGAGAAAGACTTCTTATTACACACTTGGGACAAATTGTCAGCAGAGACCAGCCCCTGGAGAAGAACATCTTGTATGCTATACTGAGAAGGCAGTGCAGAAGAGGAAGTAATGCAGTAGCAGCATCGGGACTTGAAGAGGAACAGTGGGGAGAGCGGCTCAGTCCTGCGGTGTCTCATGCTGTTGTGCTGTTTTGCTTAGGGTTACCATGACTGAGAGCCTACATGATGACACCTAAAACCAACAACAGCGCATTAAATAAAATACATTTTATTCATGAAACAGGTCATTTGAAATTGTTCTTTATCAATAACACTTTAAACAGTTAACAACAAACCTATGACGAAATGTTAGGGCTTGGGCATGATTATAATAGGCATATACTCTATGGATCTCCTTACCTGAGACTAGCTTTAGTTTGCACTCACTTTTTGTGGTCATCTCCTTTTGAGAGAGGACTGTGCCCTCAGAGACTCTCTAGCAAACAGGTGCCGTGTGTGCGCTGGTTCTTATCTTCACAGTCAAATTTTAGACTCGTAGGTTATGTTGTTTGATGTGCTGATGCCTTGTCTCTGCTGAAATGAGCAAAAATTACACTTGAAACTTCAAAGTAATATCAGAATCTTTGTGTCTGTTGTCAAGCTCAATTTTGCTGAATACTGCAAGATTCTCAGGTATTCATTTTATTTTGTCTATTTCATCTAGACATAATTAGTTTTCCACATCCATTTTGGCACATAATGCAGTGACCACATATTCCAAAGCTGAATAACCAATCTCCCATATGCCAGTGATTACTGTATCTCTAAAACATTCTGCCTATGTGGCATTTATATTCTGCGGCATTTTACATGATGCTTTCTATTTCTTATTTGACCAATGGAAGTAACTTGTCAAACACAAGCAGTCCACTTTCTGAGTAACTCTGTCCTTTTAAAAGGCATGTTGGTACTCTTTTCTAAACTATTCACATACAGGAAAGGTTTATTTTCATAAATCTGTAAGACGCTTTTAAAAATCACTGTCATAATCATCAGTGCAAGAGCTATGACTTGCTCTTTGGGGATACAGTGGGAATGGTTCTTAGATGTTGTTGGGAAGAAAGGGGAATTTGGGGGCATAAATTAAGCCTAGAGAAGAACTTGTTTTCTTACTTAATACCCTAACACCTTTGTTTTCTCATCTGTAAAATGAGAATATTGATATTGTATTTTGTGGCTTACCAGATTGCAAATAACACAGTGCAAGTAGAATTATGTAAGTCATGCAAATAAGCACAGGTTCTGGCACCAGAAAAGATCCAATAAATTATAGTTGTCACAGGTGTTAGCCTTATAGCATGATCTTTGCTGGGTTTTAGATGGTACAATTAGGATATAGAGTCCTGCTTTGATACACATTTAAATACAGATATTTAATAAAGATATATTTCATGATTACAAGGGTATATTTGGTGATAATAATTATGTTTCAGTTTATTGAAACTGTGTGGTGCTTTACGCACTACACTAAATAAGAACTGATGATAAAGTTATAGTGAACTGTGTGGTGATTTACATACTACACTAAATAAGAACTGATGATAAAATTATAGTGAACTGTGTAGTGATTTACATACTATACTAAATAAGAACTGATGATAAAGTTATAGTTAAAGGTCACTTTGTTGAAATTTAGAATGAATGAGACAAACATTAATAGCACACAGAAGAATGTCATGTATAATCATGAACCCACTTTTTATTAAATGTTTACTATACATGAAGAGCTATTTTAAGCATTTTTCATTTATTATTACTTATGGAAATATCACATTTGAACAACAGTAATTTATCTAGTAATATTTAAGATTATCAACTTTAAAAGAAAATAACAAAACAAAAAAGTTAGCAAAAACAACACAGACTTTTTTCATGAAATATCTCCACAGCAAAGTAATTTAATAAACTAACCTTTGAATTTGACAGTCATTAACATTTTATATACACATTGAAGCTATTATAAATACTTAAAACTAGTTAAATGGATCTATTTTCCTCATTGCATCATGGCTATTGGTTTTCATTTTAAGTGCCTAGTGTTATGTGTCAATTTCTGTCAGTTATTCATTATTCATCAGAAATTAAGTAGCTGTCCTTATTTTCTTTGAGTATCTTTGTTCTGGGAGACTTAGTAGTAACAATAACTCTTTGCATACTGTTGTTATTGTTGTTGTTGTTGTTAAATAAGTGCCACACAGCCTGTTCCAACTCACAAGGATCCTATCCGTGTACAACAAAATTAGACACCACCTGGTTCTGCCACTGTCAGTCCATCTTTTCAAAGACCTTTTCCCTATTTGTTGCCTCTTTAATGTACCAATCAAGATGTCCATTTCTGGTACTAGACTCTCCACAGGGAAATTCCAAAGTATGTAAGATGAAGACTCCTCAAGTTTGTGTCTCTTCGCAGCATACCCAAAGTATGTGAGATGGCTCATCAATGCCCCTTGATTGCATGTTGATCAATTCCAGACTGCAGACATTAGTAAAATTGTTCAGCTTTCTCATCACTAGCTTTAGTATTTTGTGCATAAATATAAATAATATTTGTATTGACATGATTTCCTTTAAAGTGAATAGATATTTTTCTGTCACAGGACAGTCTTTTCCTTCATGATAAATCTTGAAATGTCTTTTCAGAATAGCAAGCAAACATCAACCCAAAGAAAGCAGGGCTAGCAATATTAATCTCTGGAAAAATAGACTTCAAGGCAAAAAGCACAACAAGAGACAAGAGCGGTTACTACATAATTATCAAGGAAACAACACAAAAAACACATAACTAAAATAAGCATACAAACACCCAATGAAAGAACCCCCCCCCAAATAATCAAATCTTTACATAATTAAAAAAGGATATAAAACCTCAACAATAATAACAGGAGACCTCAAAATGCTACTCTCATGGAATAACAAACCATCCAGAAATATTTCAAAAAGGAAAGCAAAAATCTGAACAACACTGTAAAAAAAAAAAACCTCATAGATTTATACAAAATGGCCCATCCAACAAAACATGCAGTGTACATTTTTCTTCAGCACAAATGGAACACTCTGAACTACAGACCATATGCTAGACCACAAGGAATGCTTCAACAAATTCAATGAAATGAGTTCCCATAGCCTGTCGTTCGTCCAAAAATGCTATAAAATTAAAAATCAACAATAAAATGAACAGAAACTTCAGATAAATGCATGGAGATTTAACAACAAAATTCCCCCAAATGACTGGATAATAATGCAAATACAGCAGAAAATACTGGCATTCCGTGAAACAAGCAAGAGTGATAAAGCAATATATAAAAACTTTTTGATACAGCAAGAGCAGTAATCAGAGGACAATTAATAGAAATCAACACACACAAAAATAAGAGGAGAAACCTAAAATCAAGACCTTAATACACCTTCAAGAACTTAAACAAGACAAGAGCATAAACCCTCCAAAAAAAGGAAAGAACTCATAAGACTCAAAGCAGAAATAAATGGTGCCAAAAGCATAAAAAACAATTGAAAAATAAAAAAGACAAAGTCTTTGAAAGGATTAACAGAAAAAGACCACAGACAAAATTAGATAAGGAGATTAAAAAACATGCAAATGCCTAGAATGAAAAGTGTGACATCACAATAGATCTAAATGAAACATAATAAACATAATATACCACTATGAAAAACTGTATTCAAACAAATTTGACAATGTAGAAGAAATGGACAGATATCTAGAAAATGTATCACCCACCCAAATTAATTTAAACATATTAAAAAACTCAACAGATCCATAACAACAGATGAAATAGAATAAGTCATTATTAAACTATCAAACAAGAAATACATAGGAATAGATGCTTTATTTTTCTCCTTTTGGGGGGGGGGCATCACTACCTCTGCTGGTTGTGGGGGGCTACCCAGTGCTGCTCCTGAGAGCCACCGCTGGATTTGAACCGCCAATCCCGCAGGCTGCAGTCCCACACTCAACCACTTATGCCACCAGGGCTCAGCCCGGAATAGATGTTTTTACAGGGAAATTCTACCAAGTATTCAGAAAAGATCTGATGCAAATACGACACAAGTTTTTTAAGAACATAGAAAAAGACAACAAAATCCTAAACCCATTCTTTGAGGTAGTAAAATACTTATACCCAAACCAGGCAAAGATTCCACAGAGAAATTATAGACAATATATCTTATGAACATAGAAACAACCTACAATCCTCAACAAAGTTCTGGTCAATAGAATCCAACATCACATTTTTAAAAATTCACCATGACCAAGTGGGAATCATTCTAGGGATGAATGAATGGTACAGTATGTCAAAAACAAATCAATGTCACCTGGACTGTGATGTGAAAAAAAAATTAATGTAATCCACCACAAAAACAAGGCAAAGAATAAAAACCACATGATCATATCACATCGATAAATTCAGTAAAGCATTTTACAATATCCAGCATATGTTTTTGATGAAAACACAACAAAATAGGAATAGAAGGAAAATTCCTCAAATAATAAAAGCTATATATGAAAAACCAATAGCCCACCTCACACTCAATGGGGAAATGTAGAAACATTTCCACTGAAAACAAGGAACAGAAGCAGATGTATCACCACTTTTATTCAAAATCTTATTTGAAGTCTTAGCCAGAGCCATCAGACAACCAAAAGAAATCAACCGAATACAAATAAACAAAGAAAAAGTGAACCTCATTACTTTCAGATGACATGATCCTTTGCCTAGAGAACGCAAAGTATCAGAAAAGAGCCTTTTGGAAACGATGGAGGGATTAAACAAGGAAGCAGTGTACAAAATTGATCTGAAATCATTGGTATGTCTGCACATTAGTGAAGAGAATTACAGAAAAAGACATTATGAAAACAAGTTACAAAATATGAAATATTTAGGAATAAACCTAATTTAAGAAACAAAAGAACCTATACAATGAAAACTGTCAAACATTATAAGAAATCAAAACAGACAAACATAAATGGAAGACTATTCTGTGCTAATGGATAGACAGACTTAGTAATGTGAATATGCCAATACTACCTAAAGCTATGTATAGATACAACGCAATCCCAATTCCAAATTATTTTAAAGTAATGAATATGCTAATTACCAATTTCATATGGGTAGACAATAGAACCAGAATAAGTAAGGAACTTCTTAAAAAGAAGAATGACCTAGAAGACCTTACATTACCCAACCTAAAAACCTATTACATAATCACAGTAGTCAAAACAACTAGTGACTGGTACAAAGAAAGATATATAGATCAGTTTATTAAAACTGAAAAGCCAGACATGAAGGCATCAGCCTAAAGGCAACTAATCTTCTACAAGGGACCTAAAATTATCCATTGGGATACAGACAGTCTCTTCAACTAATGGTGTTGGACAAAGTGAATTTCTGTATGCAGAAGAAAAAAAAGACCCATCTCTCTCCCCATGTACAAAAATGCACTGAAGATGGATTAAAAACCTAAATGTAAAGCACAGAGCTATCAGTAACATCAGTGGAAAAGTCGGAACAAGCTGCAGGTTGTTATATATAGATGTTATATATAGATGACTAAGTATAAAGAAGGAGGAACACACCAGAAAACAATAGAGATTATTAGGGACATGCTGAAACTATTTCATTTATGCATATAAAAAAAAACTTTACAGGAAAGTAAAGCAAGAGCCAGATCTTGGAATACATATATAATCACCAATGACACATCAAACAAGGTTCTAATTACCAACATCTACAGAACTCCCCAACAGTTAAATAAGAATATCACCAATTGACCCAATTGAAAAATGGAGAAATGACATGAAAAGACAGTTCACCAAAAAGGAAGTGCAAGTGTCTTAAAATTACATGAAAAATTGCTCAAAATCACTCACCATCAGGGAGATGCCAGTTTAAACAACAAGGATCTACCACTTCATACACACAATTCAATCCCAATTAAAAAAAAAAAAGCTGGTGAGTGAAGAAACTGAAAGTCATATAAACCATTGGTGGACTTGTAAATATTTGCAACCATTCTGGAAGACAATGTCATGATATTTAAGGCAACTGGAAATTGAAATTCATTATGATTCAGGATTACTGCTATTAGATATATACCACAAAGAAGAGGACCTCATGGGAAAATCAAGGCAATCTCAAAGGAGGAAAACATCCATATTTCAGAGGAGGCACTGATATTTCTGTTGATGGATATGATGAGTAAATGGCACAGAACAACCTCGTAACTGGAAAGGATGCTAAACAACGTTTGTAAATGCACCAAGATAAACCCAGTTCTATGTTCCTTAGTAAACACTTCAAACATGTTTCTACCCAACCCTCACTAAACCACACCATGAACTAAGCACTGTGATGACCTTACCTGCTGGCCTTCAGGAAATATGGCATCCGCAAGCACCACACCAGAAGGACTTAACCTTGAAGCCTGATTAACAAACTGGGCCCTACCTAAAAACTACTTGTGATAGGTAGGTTTGTTATGCCAACACGGCCACAGAAGATTGGTAGGTCTGTGACAGCACAGCCAATGAACACACAGGATGAATTGAAGGGCAGAGATAGGAATGGCTCAGCAAGTCCTGCCTTCTCTCTTGCTTTTGGATCTTCGGACCAGCTAGCTGCTTTGTTCATCCCGTGCCTCAACCTCCAACCAACACTACCTGTGGGGCATCTAACTGTGGACTATGTAGCTGTGAGTTGCGTTTCCTTTAAGCCCTACTTCGCCACGCTCCTGGGATATACATCTCTTGAGCTAAGGACTGTCTGACTGTTGGCGACCAGCTTTCTTGTTTGCTGCCTGTGACCAGATCGTCTGAATTGCTCTACAGAGGACTACTCAATGGCCCTCAAGACTGGAAGGACTGCCAGTCTTCTAGCTGTCTCATGCAAATGAGTTGCACCAAGCAATTTGTACTGCTTTATAGATAGTTAACTGTTTCTTTCTTATCTTATATACCTTTCTCTATATGTAAATACATAAAGAGAATTACTCGTGTACTGGTTTTATTTCTCTAGAGAACCCGCTCTGACACACTACTGGCACCCTTAGATTTAGGACTGAAATACTCTACTGGGAGAGGAAGCAAAGGATGGCTATCCCAAGGCTGTGGCAATGGTGGTCATTGGACCTTGGATTGGACCCCTGGGTTAATGGGTATCCAATGAAAGGGAACCCAGGACCACCATAGACTTAGTACCTCAGTGCTCCCCTTTCATCAATATGACAGATTCCAATCTGATAGGCAAGGATCTGCCCTTGTGAGAAGTGATACAGGAAATTTCCACCTAACACCAACCCCCATGCTCGATGAAAACAGAACTCAATCAATTAAGAGCTTAATCTCTACAAAGGAACAAGTCCTAGATGACAGCTCACACTTGGAATTCCCATAAACTTTTCATATCAACAGTATCTTAAATTCTATGCCATTGTATAAATTATTGATGTTAATAATGATACTCCAACAGGATGATTTGCAGTGTTTTTCTTTTTTGATTCTTTTCCTTTGGGGGTCTCTGTTTGTTGTCCTTGTTGTTGTTTGGGTTTACCATAATATGACTGTCAAAGTAAACAGAAATCTTTCATGTCCTATTGACAAGCAGATGGATTCTTGACTCCCATCTAGTTTCAGCCCTAATCTAGGCCCTGTTCAACATTGACTTTCATGAAGAGATCACAGAAGATAAGATGACTGCAGCAAAGTGTGGTGACGAAGCAGAAGGTGCCTGACTATCAACTGGAATCATGTCTGTAGTCTTAAACACTTGTATTCAAAGCATAGCTATCTAAGTTAAGAACTAACTAAATCCACATCAAGAAGCACACCATTCTGTGTGACCCAAAGATTATGATAACAAAATCCAAATATGATGAAGGGAATGGTGAACACCTTAAATTCGCAGCTTAAATTGTGAACACTTAATTTGTATAAGACTATGGAGGACAGTGGGAGCTCAAAATGCTTTGAGTATCTAGTCAGATTAAACCTCTGGAAGATGTCCTCTAGTCAGAGGGACTCAAACAGCTTTACTATCAGATAGAAATGATTATAAACTTGATTACGGTGGTTTAAACCATAGTCAGTTAATAAACTTGGTCACTTAATTGTGCTCTAGGCTCAAATACTTCCTGTTTATTCCATGACAGAAATTTAAAATATACTTATTTTAGTGGTGTTTTCTTTCTTACTCTTTATTTTTATCCTTTTATTATTATTTTCTTCTTTCTGCTTCTTTGTTTTCTTTTATTTCTGTTAGGTTTCCAGGTTTATGAGCATAGAAGGCATGAATGCTTAGAAAAAATAGCTAGTTTATTGGGATGCGTGAGCGAGAAAGTGAGGGGAATTGGGAAGCAAACAATGAATTTGGAAGTGGGGAGGGAGCATTAGAACTGATAGTTATGATGATGATGATGATATATATCATTTTAAACTTATGATATGTGACTATTACATCAAGAAAACTATACAAATAAAGACACAAAAGAAACTAAACTTGTACAATGGTTACCAAAGATGAAAGAGGAAGAGATTTGCTTAAGGAACGTGAATTTATGTTAATGGTAGAGGGATAGTTTGGAAAAGGACATCAATAATATTTGTACAACATGAAGAGCAGAGTGAAGGGCACTGAATTGCACATGTGGAGTGGAGGATGTTGTGTTAGAGAATGCTGTAGCGTATGTTTCAAAACACCAGATTGTTATAAGGGTCTTAGTCATCTAATAGTACTATAATTACAATGGTTATCTCATTCTGCTATAGGAATTCAAGTGAATGGCTTTACATCCACTGTCTTCATAAACTCTGACTCAAACAGAATGCATTCTCTCATAGTTCAGGAGGTTAGATGACTAAATTCAAAGAGCAGACTAGTGAAAGATTTTTTTCTTAATTTTGCGCTTTTTTTTTTTTTTTTGGTATCAGGTCTAGAGAACATTTCTCATTCCATTTTAGCATCTGTAGGCCTTGGATTTTTCCAAGTGTCAGCATCAATCTTCCAAGTCTGGTAGATCCACAGTATAGGAAGCTCATATCCAAAGGATAGACCCCACCCCACTCCCAGCTTTTCTTTGTTATAATAGTGTGGCAGTCATGTGCTTATGTTAATTTAATGATTGAGCTATAAGGGTAGAGTCTAGCCTATTAATCTGGAGATAGCCATTGAGTAGCCAATGACGCCTTCGTGTGGGCATGGCTTTCTCCTGAGACTTCTGGGAAATCTCATGATCTTTCCCTCATGGATATGAGAATATATCTCTCCAGTTGTTGGGAATTAGTCTCAGAGACATTGAACTGTGGACAAGACAAGATGGCAGCGCCTGAGGAGTTAGAGGAGCCAGAGGAGAAGCCACACAGCCTTACCCTGATGGAACCAGACCTCTAAGCTGGAGAAGCCATGTGGAGATCCCTGCCAGCACTGAGTTGCTTCTACCACAACTGAATGCTGTAGATGGACCATGAGCCCTGGAAGCGAGAAACCATAGGGAGACCCCTGCCAGCACCGGTATTCTGTACCCACTGGCCTGTGACTTCATGAGTTGGAAGGAGACTTTATAGACTGGTAGGCATATGGGTTAATATCGAATCTGTGACTTTTAACTGGCCTGCGTTGAGATGCTTTCTTAATGTCCCATTCCTCTTGTATCTATATCCGTGTCTATGAATTGTGTTTCTCTAGATTACCCAGACTAATACAAATAGGATTCAGGATGATGACACTCACCCTTAATCCTCATTGATTCATTATATCTGATCATATAGTGGAGGGTGATCACAGAAATGCCACAATATATCTTTACACAATGGCCCATAAAGTTTGTATCATGAGTCAAGCAAGCTGACATCTATTTTAGACACCATTCAATCCATTATATTTAGTAATGCACGAAGTTAAAGTTGACTAGAAGGAACAATAAAATTCTTAGGAAGAAAACTTGAAAAAATCAATAGAAGATCCAGATTAGATTTACAGGCAAATTTATGTTACATGGACCAGACATGCAATTATCCTAAGCAAATTATAATTTTTCCAAAATTTCAAGAAGTTATGACACATAGGTTAAATCTTATTAAATTTTTTTTTGTTGGGCACCACTGCCCTCTGCTGGTCATGGGAGCTACCCAGCGCTGCTCCTGAGAGCCACTACTGGATTTGAACCACCAAGCCGGTGGGCCACAGTTCCACACTCAACCACTTATGCCACCGGGGCTCAGCCCTCTTTAATTTTAATTTTTTTACATAGGTTAAATTTATACTTAATTAACATCAGAGAAATTTATATGAAAGCTGAGAAGACCCAAATTTTACCATAGTGGCATTATTTTAAAGGTACAGATAAAGGTTAACACCGTTTTAGATATTTTATCATTAACAAGTATTTGTTTAAGTTTTAGTTTCACTGATATCTTCTCCAAAATGCTTCTGTGCATTGTGATGATGTTATTACCATTGTGGTGAAATATTATTGTGATGAATTCTGAAGAATTATTCTGTTCCATTGCCTAACTTTTCCTTGCATAAGTGACACATAAAAAACATATGGTTTGGGTCATGCATTACTTACTACTTAAGATGATATCTTTGCTTTTCAATATGTCTGAGTGGTCTTTAGTAGTATGTTTTCCCAAGACAATAAACTAATTTATTTACTCCTGCTTTCATTAGCATTGATTGTAGATCCAAGTAAAATTCAATCCTTTTATCAACTTCAATTATTTCTTAGTTCATAATTGCAGTAAAATGTAATTACTTCTTTTTTAAATCATTTTATTGGAGGCTCATACAACTTTTATCACAATCCATTCATCCATTGTATTCAAGTATATTTGTATACTTGTTATCATCATCATTCTAAAAACATTTTTTTCTTTTTAAACCCTTGGCATTACCTCCTCATTTTTCCCCTCCCTCTCTGCTACCCAATCCCTCATAAACCCTTAGTTATTTATAAATTATTATTATTCTCTCATATCATACACTGTCAGATGTATCCTCTTACTCACTTCCCTGTTGCCCTTATCCCATGGAGGAAGTTATATGTAGATCCTTATAATCGGTTCCCCCTTTCACCAATCTCTCCACTGGACCTGAAGGCATCATCTGTCCTGTATTCCGCATGTCTCCAATTTCTATCTGTACACCCTCTGGCTTAGCTAGCCAGATCTGTAAGGTAGAATTGGAATCATGGTAGTAGGTGGGAGGAAGAATTTAAGAACTAGAGGAAAGTTGCTACACTGCACCCTAACTGGTTCATCTCCTTCCCGTGACCCTTCTATAAGGGGATGCCATGTTATCTACAGATGGGCTTTGGGTTCCCAATCTGTACCCCCACCTCATGATATAATTTTCAGTTCTTTGATGTCTCAGACCTGATCCCTTCAACACCTCATGATTATCTACTTAGGCTGGTGTCCTTGTGAAATTGCTTCTTATGGAGCTTCTATTCATGGCCTTTTCACACATGACACTAAGGTGTAGAGCATTCTAACCCAGAAACTGGTTGATTTTGCCATTTCATTGGATATAAAAATGATCCTTGTAAGAACCAGGAATGGGACTCCCATGACCATCAGGAAATAGCCAGGCTTCCTCTCTCCTCACTATCATAACTCTAGTCCTACCTTTAGCTGTGGGCTAGATTGGATCACGTGCACAGGTACAGATAAGAGGTAGGAGTTCAGGACACACGGAATCCATGAACAGGAATGGGAGTGGTGATACCAGGAGGGGAGGGGGAAAGAGAGAAGAGGGGAGGCATGAGGAACCAACTGCAATGATTGGCTATAACCCCTACCCTCTCCCTCAGGGGGACAGACAGCATAAACTGTGGAAGAAGGGAAATAGCAGTTGGTATAAGATATTAAAATAATAATACTTTATTAAGGGGTCACGAGGGTGGGGAGGGAAGGGGGTAGAAAGAACTGATATCAAGGGCTCCATATAAAGTAAATATTTATAAAATAATGATGGCAACATATGTACAAACATACTTGATACAATTGATGTGTGAGTTGTTATAAGAGCTTTAAGAGCCCCCACTAAGATGATCTTTTAATAAAAACAAAACAAAAAGTTAACTGTTGATATGATTGCATTACTGAATTGTATGACCTGTGGCTGCAATGTTAATATTGCAAACAAAAAAAAAGTTGCTTTGTTTGTTTAGAGAGAGAAAGAGAGAGGAAGTAGAAGAAATGAAGAAGAAAGAAAGAAAAGAAGAAAGAAAGAAAGAAAGAAAGAAAGAAAGAAAGAAAGAAAGAAAGAAAGAGAAGTATATAGGAACGATGATATCAACAGAGACACTGGGGACTATTGTAAGCAGAGTATGAGACAGAACAGAGAAGCAGCACTATTTGAAAGACCATGAAGTTATGAATCTCCTCGTCCACTGGCAGCATGAAGGGGAGTTCTGTTGGGTATGGAGCTGGGTTGAGAAACGGGTAATCACTTGGGCATTGACTAAGCATACTTTGTAACACTTGGTCAAGAGACCAAAGAACTTCATGAATAAGAACTCGAAGAAAAGAAACATCTGCCAGCATGGCTGAGAAGAGGCGTCACTTTGGATTAAAGAACTTTGTGTACCCTTATGGTTTCTAATCCTGACTTCTAATGAGCTCTTAATTTCCCTATTATATCCTCATAATAGTGTTGTCTGTGAGTCCCGTGAAGCTTTTATAACAGATTATTAATCTAAGCAGAGACGTACCGTGTCATGGGAGGAATAATTGCTGTCAGAATGGAGTGAGGAAGGATGAAGGTAAAGGCAGGTCTTAGCTTCACTGCATAGGAATCATCCTGGGGGATGTGGTTGGATTCTCCTTTTGCTGACCGAGATTGGAGGAAGTCTGATGTGGCCCCCACACCATTTCCTCAGTCATGATGTTGTTTATAACTCCAGCTTTAAATAGCAATCATCAGGTCTGTTTTTCCAATATTTATCTGGGTGTATACATATGTTTCTTTAATTCTTTTTATTAAATGGTTAAGCTATCAGTTTAATGAGTTTATTCATTTCTGTTTAGGTTAAATTTGCTTTCCTCATTGTATGAGTTTTCGTGTTTTTATTTAATGAATTCAATAATAAACAAAATACTTTAAAAGGACAAATTATATAAAAAGTATACTCAGAAAAACTTCTAGCCTTTTTTCTTTTTTAAGCTTAATCATTTAGAAATTCATTCTAGCTTTTGTAGTTTTCTAAACAAAATAGGAAAAAAAACAATTTTTCAGTACTCTTTATTTCTTACATAGAAATCAGTAAATTTTTAAAACTTAGGTTTAATAGCAACACAAATAATCATTAAAATCAGGAACATTAAACATTTTGTTTTTAAAAATCCTTTTATTGGGTGCTTGTACAACTCTTATCACAATCCAGGCATATATCCATTGTGTCAATCACATTTGTACATTTGTTGCTATCATCATTTTGAAAACATTTTCCTTCTTCTTGAGCCCCTTGGTATCAGTACCTTATTTGTCCTCCTTCATCCCCCTACACTCTCTCCATCCCTCAACATGGATAATTTATAACTTATTTTTTTCATGTCTTACACTGACCAATGTGTCCCTTCACCCACTCTTCTGCAGTTCCTCCCCCCAGAGAGGGGGTTATATGTAGCTGATGGTGATTGGTTACCCCTTCCTCACGCACCTTTCCTTTCCCCTCCTGGTATCACTACTCTCATTAGTGTTCCCGGATTCCCTGTGTTTCCAGTTCTTATCTGTATCAGTGTACATTCTCTGGTCTAGCCATATTCATAAGGTAGAGTTAGGATCATGATGGGGGATGGAGAGAAAGCATTAAAGAACTAGAGGAAAGCTGTACTATTGCTATACTGCAACCTAACTGACTCGTCTTCTCCCAGTGACACTTCTGTAAGGGAAGATCCAATTGCCTACAGATGAGCTTTGGTTCTCCACTCCACACTCCCTTTATTCACAATGATATGATTTTTTTGTTCTTTAATGTCTGATATTTGATCTTAGTGACACCCCGTGATCACAGAGGCTGGTGCGCTTCTTCCATGTGGGCTTTGTTGCTTTTCTGCTAGATGGCTGCCTGTTTATCTTTAAGTCATTATGAGTCCAGACACTATATCTTTTGATAACCGGGCACCATCAGCTTTCTTCACATTTGCTCAAGTACCTGCTTTGTCTTCAGTGATTCTGTCGAGATTTTGAGCATAATGGAATGCCAATTTAATAGAACAAAATGTTCCTGCATTGAGAGAAAAGTTTATAGAGGCCCAAATGTCCATCTGCTGCCCTAACACTATACCTATAAACATTTGCACATAAGTCTGTTTTTCCATCATCTTATATGCATATGTTTACCTGTATACATGCCTGTATTTAGACTATAAATGCTGTTTGCCTTCTAGTTCTTTCCTCTATTTCCTTTTACTTCCCTCTTGTCCAACTATCATGTTCAGCCTTCATTTACATTTCAGCAATTGCTCTGGATTACCTTGGCCTTGACCAAGTCCTACCAGGCCTGCTATACCCTTCTTGACATAGATTTTAGATCACTCATGGCTTCCTCGTCTCTGGTACCTGTCTCTGGGTTTGTTAACACCCACTTTCTTTCCCCAGCCTCCCACTCTCCCATGTCCCCGGGAACTTTAAAAAGAAATTGTTAGTGCCATTCAGCTAAAGCAGTGGACCCATGCTCAATAACGTGTGTGAAGATTGTGCACAACTGGACAGGGTTTCCTTCTGTTGTACATAGGGCTTCTTGGAGCTGGAGCCACTTGGACGGACAACACATGGTCACAGCACTCCCATTATGCTGTGTAGTCAATTCTTGCATCCCCTATCTGCTTTTCTCTGGGTCCCAGGCTTTTTTCTGTTATTTTGCACTCTAGAGTCTATTTTACTTTTAGACTTTGTCTAAAGGCTGACATGAACTCAGTCAAATTTCATCACGTGTTCTCATGAAGACATTACTACAGCCTTCTTTTCAGTAATCATATGCAATGGTCAGGATGTCACTTGAGTCTCTCAGCATTTATATGCTACTTATTTGCTGCCAAGGAACTTTACAACCACATTTTCAATATTTACCTCCTGCCTCTCAGTAATCTTAACCTCATTTTACAGATGGGGTAGCAGTCATTGAGCTGATAAGTTACTTTCCCATTCTTGGATTTTAATTCCGAGCTTGCAAATCCCTGATGTGTTGTTGAGCTTCATGAGCTTTGTTGGGTTACTGCATCCCATAGTGTTGATGCCAACTCATGGTCTAGCCATTATTTATCGAATCATCCCCTGAGATGTGGTTAGTAGTCATATAAACCATCCTCCTAGCAGTTAAAAAGCATAACAAACTGGCATGGCACAAATTCCCATGTGAATACTAACTTTCCGCGCAGTTTCTCCTTTCAGCTCTTATAATGAAAACTATCAATGCTGAACTCTTAAGTGTATAGTGAAAGTTAAATGTTACATCTAAGAAAGATATACTCAACACTCTTCTGGGATTTTCAATAAGAGGGATAATTTGAAATATTCACTATGCTCTAGAGAAACTCAAGTGGGCTTTACAAGAGGATTGTTGAGAGGACAGAAATTCAGCCTTCACTCTAAGACTCATGATAGCAAAGGCTCCAGTCAAGCAAGGCTGTAAATTGGAAGAACTGGGCTTTGTTTTTGAATCATTACCCATCTTTTCTTTATCAAAGAAAAGTCTGAATTCAATAGAAAACAATAGTATTGTTTTCATCTTGCCAATAATTTTCCTATAAACACCTTTCAGTCTGTTACATAGTTATGCTTTCATGCATTCTGGAAATTTCAGTTCTCAATCTTGGATTGAGGGTGGGGTGGGGGTGGGTAGGGAAGTATATAGTTAAAACTCATTTGATTGAATGTGTCCCCTTTTGTGATAAACTTAATGGCTTTCATTCCCAGAAGTACCTAATGAATTATGAAGGTGTTTCTCTTAGGCACAATAAACAACATATTTTAGAAAGGGAGATCTTATGCTCCATCCACACATGAGACATCAATTAAATTTCTGGGAATCTGGCTGGAAATGACTGCTGAAATCAAGTGAGGTAAGTTAAGGGCCAATAGGGTAAGGAGGTTTGCTGTTTTCGCCTTTTTGAAGCTAATCTTATTCTAGCCTGCCTTCTACTGGCTGCCACAGTGCTGATGATCAGCTGACATGGGCTTGAAGGACAATCTTTACTCTCTACCTTCATAGAGAAACCCAGGAGTTACTCTCTGCTCTGTGAACAATGGGATCTTGCTTTGTTAAAGCAGAAAAAAACTGACATTTAAGAGCTCTTTTTAACCTTGTTTACATTGTTTCTTACATTTTCAATTCATTTTTTAGGGATAATGGAGACTCACTATATCCCTGGTAGGAACAAAGACTCTCTTAATTTTCCTGAAGTAGGGTGACAAGCCAATTCTGCCCCACCCCACTTTTTAAAAGTGAACGCTGCAGCAAAGTATTTCTTGAAAAACCTCTGTAAATTGATAAGCTTAAAGTAGGCATTAGAGGTCTGTTATCCTTAAATTCAATAAATAGATAAATAAATAATCATAATAAATAAATGTGATCCAAGGGGTTTTCAAACTCATTCAGAAACTACAATCATTCATAAAATTTAAGATTATGGGATGAGAGAAGTAAAATCTTATCCCCCCCCCCCAAGTTCCAGAGGTTCTACATAGTGCACATACAAGAGAGTAACCCCCCAAAAAAAAGAGAAAAAAAGAAAAAAGTTCCTCTGGGTAGAGTTTACTGCATATTTTACCCACAAGGTGAGCAACGGCTGAAGCATGAAAACAACTTGAGGAAGTGACCGGAGCAGACAGGGTGTCTTACTTTGAGCATAAGGTCCCTGTGTGGTGGAACCCACTCCTTATGACAACAGCAATGGCAACACTTCAAATATATCTCATGCTGGGCATTTTTCTACAGTAATTTGTCTTTTCTTTAATGACTGCTGCTTCCAGGAGACTTGATTGTGGATGGAAGCAAAATAAAGCAGTTGGAAACTTTAATCTCTCCTCCATTTACCAGGATGTGGTCTTCAGGTCCAGTTTTGTGGTCTTTGCTTTCATTAGTTGAGTTCTAATCCACCCTAAAGCCTTTACTCTTTCCTCTTCTTCAGAAGTGCCTCACATGGCTCTCACTTTCATCCACAGGGCTGTGCCACAGTGCGGGTAGGTAAGTAGCCTTTCTTCAAACCTGTGACAGTGCTATCCTTCACGTAGCAGAGCTTCGCATTTGCTCTGCCCACATACTAAAAATGAATGGTGAAACACTGCAAACCTGACACATGCAAGTCCCATTTACAAGAATGGAGTGTGTCTTTGTATCTAAAATAATTGTATCTTGGTATGTGTACAGATTTCTTTGAAGTAGAACGGTGTGTCTTAAAAATTCTATTTGTTATAATACTGTCGATAGTTATAGACTATATTGGTAGATTTACAAATAGTAATCAAAAC
Source organism: Nesogale talazaci (assembly GCA_004026705.1). Classification (NCBI taxonomy): domain Eukaryota; kingdom Metazoa; phylum Chordata; class Mammalia; order Afrosoricida; family Tenrecidae; genus Nesogale; species Nesogale talazaci. The sequence continues at coordinate 12,506 of PVJH01003740.1, read as the reverse complement.
TTGACAAATAGATAAACCAATATTTCAGGTATGAATCATGCATACTAATTTTGGATCCTATTTCAATTGTATAGATGGTAGTAAGTATACTCAAAACAATGAACTAGATATATATGTACACAATACTTATAGATGCATGATTATAGTGTTGAATTAGATAATTCTCAGCAAGGATTCTAGGCTTTTTTGTGCCCAGAGCTAGTATCATTATCTAGGCTCTCCATATAGAAGGTAATATAGAGTTAGGCAGAGTGGATGGGAAATAAATCCTGACAATTTAGAAAAAGTCTTCTGCCTGAAAACTCTTTACATATAATGTCACTTCAATAATGCTCTGTGGTTGTTTAGACAATTACTTTTTACGATAAAGGGTTCTTATAGACATTCATGCTTGGTCTGGTAGACCTGGTCCCCAATGATCCAAACAACAGAATTTGTTTAGATAGGCTATTTCCTCCTGTTCCAATACCCAAGTTAAAAGTCTTTACCTCGACTAGATAAATCTTCACAGGCCACTTCACATGAACTCTTGGTTTAGTGGTTCATCTTGTTCAAATAATCCCCTTTGGTATCAGAATTACTTAATGATATTCCATGCAGGAACATATCATCTTCAGGTTCCAGATGGATTTGGAACTGCTGTTAGTCCTCTGTATCCAGGATATCAATAAGTTTGTGATGTGATTTTTGTAATTCTAGCACATAGCTTAGTCTTTTGTTTCTTTTGCATACTGAGGGAGTAGTATACACAGAGCCTTGAAAGGGGTTCTGAGTCAAAGAATCTGAAATTAGCTTGCAATAGCAAAATAATATTCCATTAGCAAAACATAGAGGTAAGAATGAGAGACTCTAGATTTTGTCAAGTTTTGATAAGTTTACATCATTTAAGACAGAGAATATTAATAGATTTACTACAGGGGTCCCCATCGCTTGATGTTTGGCAGTCATTCCACCACAACCCAAAGGAAATATGTGCATTATTTGAGAATTTCTGGCATCATTAGCACTTACTTGGTAATTATTTTTGAAACTGATGCTCATAGCTAAAGTTGTAATTATTGATGAAATCAGCAATGAGAACTGTGATTCAAAAATGATTTCCCAAGGAACTGCTAGTATTCTGATTGCGGACTAAAATTTCTCATACTAGATGGAAGAATGAAATAGTTTATCAATAATAAAGTAGAAAATAAATCACAAGGCAGACCTAAAGACAAGTTAACAAGAAATAAGATTTCCCTGAGAGAATATCTTTCCTATATAAAAATATGTGGAATTAGAGAGAAGTTAACACTTATTGACTCGTCAGTAATCATAAAGTCATATTTTGTGACTTCTTTTATTTTTCCATTTATCTTTTCACCATGTAAGCCATTCAAAAAAAGAATTAAATTAGAAAAAATGTAGTGCACAGATTTCAAAATGGTCCTTTTCATGGACCATTTTATTGTGTAATTCCCTTCCATTGATTGGAATCTGGAATTGTAATACTGAAAACTCTTAGACTATGGAGATGTTATTTTCTGAAAAAGATCACATGTGATTCCTCATTTTCTTCTTACTAGGAGAGTTTCCCCATTGCCAAATTTGATAAGGAAGAGCCCTGGTTGTGGAGGGCTAACAAGTTGAGCTGCTGAGCACAAGGTCTACTGTTTGAAACCACTACAACTCCGAGGGAGAGAGGCGAGGCTTTTGACTCCCATGAATAGTTAGTTCTGGAAAACTACAGATGAAGTTCTGACCTGCCCAACTGGGTCCCTATGCATTGGAAGTCACTCAATAGCAGTGAGTTTGGATGGTTTGCGTTTGATGTAGCAAGGGGCCTATAGTATCAGACGCTCTACGAACTAGGGCTCATTTGGGTAGGAACTGAGAGTAGTTTCCAATTGTCAACCATTAAGGAAATTAGTAGATTCTCGGTCTGAAAATCGACAAAACAATGACTCCTGCCAAAAGCATGTCACCTTGAAAATTGATTCTTCTCAGGCGAGCATTCACATGAGACATGAAGTTTTGGCCTTAATATTTATTGCAAACTGTGAAAAGCAGAACCAGGATCAATCAGATCCAGTCTGAATCACACACTGGGGGAGAATAAATGTGTGAGATTTCATACTACCAGGTGAGATATGTAGCTATGATAACTAATACTAAACATTGGAAACCTTTGAAAAACAAACAAATTGAGGAAAATTAAATGTTAACATTGAATCTTATTGCTCAACATCCCACACAATCATTTTAAAATCTGTGATAGTTGAGATGGTGAGTCAACTTGAGTGACCATGATTTTTAATAGCTTGGCAACTATGACTCAGTTTGACAATCATGCAATGATAAAATCTTTCCTCAGGACAAATTCCAATAAAATGCAGTCACTTTCTTGATGAGATTTTCTATGAGAAATCAATTAAAAGTAAGTTTCCTTAGCAGGGGGCCTAAATCTAACATATGAAGGGGTTTCAAAGAATTCATGGGACAATTCCATTATCTTTCAATCCTATTTTTCACATTTAAAATAAGTCCTTGTATGTGAAAACTCTGGAAAAGCTCAATAGATTTCTCTCTCTCAATTTTTCACAGGATCTGAATCCTGCCTCTGGCTCATAATCATCTGACCTTCAGTTCTTGATTTAGGCAGCTGTGTCAGGCAGGGTTCTCTTAGAGAAATAAAATCAGGACATCAGTAATTCATTTTATATATTTATATATAGAGAAAGGTATATAAGAGAAGAAAGAAACAGTTAACTATCTATAAAGTAGTACAGATTGCCCGATGCAACTCACTTGCATGAGGCAGCTAGAAGACTGGCAGTCCTTTGAGTCTTGAGGGCCGCTGAGTAGTCCTCTGTAGAGCAATTCAGGTTATCTGGTCACAGGCAGCAAACAGCAGAGCAGGTCACCAACAGTCAGCCAGATGACAGAGTCCAACAGTCCCCAGCTCAAGAGATGTATATCCCAGGAGCATGGCGAAGTAAGACTTGAAGGAACCTCAACTCACAGCTCCACAGTCCACGATTAGTGTCCCACAGATAGTGTTGTTTGGAAGTCGAGGCACAGGACAAACAAAGCAGCTCTCTGGTCCGAAGATCCAGAAGCAAGAGAGAGGGTGAGACTCACTGAGCCCTTCCTATATCTGCCTTTCAATTCATCCCGTGTGTTCATTGGCCATGCCATCACAACGGACCCACCAATCTTCTGTGGCCATGTTGGCATAACAAACCTACCCATTACAGCAGCTCTTTGCCATCTTGTTTGCCAGTCATGGGGATTGTCAGCCTCCACAGGCTTTGAGTCAGCAGTGCTTCGCCTATCTTGACATGTTTATCTGAACTTCATCAGTCCTTGCACCTACATCACTAAGTAGAAGTCTCTAGCTGAATGTCAAACACATGGATGTGGGGTTTACTAGTCTCTAAATTTGTGTGAACCATTTTCTTGACATCAAGCTCTTGCATATATACATAAGCTTCCCTAGTTATCCATTTTTCTGGAGAACTCAGGCTAAGATAGTATCTTTGTTTAGCAAGTTTTCTTCTTTGAAGTCTGTACTTTACTTCTATTTTAATATCACTTTGTTTTTATGGATGCTCATTGCAACTATAGCTGGGTATACGATTCACCATTATCCTTTCAATGATTATTTTCCATTTGCACGGGTAACATATATGATCAATATCAATATGTTTAACATTGTTCATGCATATACAAGAATTAAAAATACATACCTATGTTGGAATGAGGATTTCTTTACCATATTTTATAATAAAGAAGTGAATGATTGATTGCTGACCTGTCATGCCCACCCATGTGCCAAAATTTTCTTTACCAGAAGTCTTTAGTGCTATAGAAGGTTCTTTGAGTCTACTATGGCTGGTAGATTTCTTCTTCTAAGAGGAAAAAGTGATGACCAACATCTGAGAAGAGACTGGCAATATGCAATGCTATAAAGCAACTTCAGGGAATGAGCATCCACTCACCCATCGCCGTTTTATCTTCATATTGCTTACTTGCAGTGCCAGTTGCAATTTTAAATACAGAACACAGGGCACTTTTAGTCTGTCACTAATTGAACTATATCCTCTCCCAAAACATGCATCGAGTTGATTCAAAAGCCATGATTCTCAGTGGTTTGGTAGTTATGAAATGATTTAAATTGGCAATTATGTAGTTATCACCTGTGACATTCTTTGATAAGGCAACCTGTTGTAAATAATTTAGAGTGGGATACAACTCCTTGCTTAGATCACAGCTCTGATTCCAAGTAAATAGACATCCCCTTGACTGTGGCTTGAATCACCATTTATATCACAAGAGACACAAAATGAGAGATGTGAGTGAAAGGGAAATCCTACCACCAAGAAGAGGGGTTGAAAGTGAATCGCTTTCTCAGACCCAGTAGTACCTGTTCTGACAATCGCCTGGAGGCAGGAGAAACAAAGAGAAAGGGGTTTCTCTAGAGCTGGTATTCTGAATTCAGATTTCCAGCCCCCTAAACATTGAAAAAGTAAATTTGTATTTGTTAAGATAATACACTTCAGGTGTAGGTTACAATTTTATAACCTCATGTCTCAGTCATTTCCATTAGTCTTTAATCAAGAGCATAACTTTGTGCCTCCCACTTGAAAAAGACTGGGACATGGGAACATATAGTTCCATCTTTGGGAAGGTAACAATGTGGCAATAAATAAAGTTAATTTATATAGTTAGGTCACCCTTGCTGCTATGTGCCTTAGAGAGCTTTCTGATTAATTGCAACTCTAAAGCAATGCTTTGTGGTTTAAACTGTAGTGCACAGTTTAAAATCAAAAGCATTATTTACATTAGGGTAGTACCATTTCCTACTTGTTCAATCTGCATGCTGAGTAAGTTATCCTATATAAACTGTGTTATATGAAGAAGAATGTGACGTCACGATCAGAGGGAATTTGATTAGCAACCCGAGACATAGAGGTGACACAACCTAGCTTGGAAAAGTGAGAGGGACCCAAAGCACATGCTGATGATGGTCAAGGACGACAGTTTCAGTGTGGATTCCACTTCAATTAAAGAAGGCCCAAATGCTCTACACTGGACTAAGAGGTGACTTTATGATAAAAGGGAGAGGAGCTCAAAGTTGCCAATAACGTCCTCTTGCTTGGCTCTGTAATCAGTGCTCATGGAAGCAGCTGCCATGAGATCAAAGAATGCACTGCAATGGGAAAATCTGCTACACAAGGCCTGTTTAGACTGTTAAAAACAAGAATATTATTTTGAGGGCTAGGATGTGCTTGACCTGAGCTAGGGTATTTTAAATTCTCTCATATGCATGTGAAAATTATAAATTGAATAAGAAATTCAAAAGAAGAATTAATGCATTCAAATTATACTACAGGTTAAGAACACTGAAAACAGCATGGGTTGCTAAAAGGGCAAACAATTGTCTTTGAAGAAATAGGGCCAGAGTGCTCCTTAGAGGAAAGGACGGCAAAACATTTCACAGGTTTTGCACATATCTTCAGGAGAGACAAATTCCTGGAGGAGGACATCATAGTCGGTGTGGTAGGCCGGTTTATTAGGGAAAAAATACCGAGAAACACATATACATATGAGAACTTTTTGTCCAGGTAATTATATAAGGCATTCCAGCCTGCCCAAATCAATTTCATCAGGCCCAAACTAGTCCATAAATCCCTGGACAGACTCATGTAGTCACAAGAAAAGATGCAGATTGCAGGAATATCACAAGTAGGGGGTGCAAGATCTCGTGGATCCAATGGCAGTTGCAGCATCATGTCTCAGAACGATTCACCAACACGAAGGTAAAGACAGAGAGAGAAAGATCCCTGGGATCCCTTATTAGAAAGTCACACCCATGAGGAGACATCATCAACCTATCATTTGATTGACAGGTTAAATACTACCCCATACCCTTTTATATATCTTCAAGTTGATATGAAATTATGTAACTACTTTGAAGCTCCCTGGGGAATACCAAAAATAGACCTTGGGGACAAAGTGTGAAACCCCATCAAACTTGACTGGAAAACACTAGCAAAGGTTAAAAAAAATAAACAAACCTGGAGTTATTTATAGGTTTTTGCTTTTTTGTCATGGACTTTGCTTTTGTTGTTACTTTGGGGTGTTTTTTTTTGGGGGGGTCATTGTTATTTTGTTATTTTGTTTGGCTTTTCCTTGCTTTTGCACTTGTTAATGTCTCTGCAGGTCTATCTAGGTAAGATAGGCTGGAGAAACAATTCAGAGAAGAAATCAATGGGGCATATTGTTCTGAGGGGACATAGGAGAAGGGGAGTTCAGAGAATGGTAAGGGGAGTTGTCAACCAACTAAGGGACAAGGAAACAGCAAATGAACTAAAATTGACTGGGAGAATGGCATAGGATGCCTAGTTTAAACATTCTGTGATGCTCACCTTCTCGACATGACCACGGAAGACAAAGCGGGTGCATAAGAAAATGTGGTGAAGAGAGCTTATGGTGTCCTGCTATAAAAATATGTAGCATCTGAAGATAAAAATCTTGCAGATAAATGATCAGTCATCCAACTGAGAAGCAACAAAATCCACATGGAAAAGCACACCAGCTTATGTGATCATGAAGTTTCCACAGTATCAGGTATCAGGCATCAAAATCACAGAACAGAAATATACCAATGTGAATGGGGGACAGGGGCACTAAGTGGAGATCCAAAGATACTTCAGGGTGAAGTATTGCACCAATGAAACATACAACTTTCTTCTAGTTCTTTAATGATTTTACTCCCACCCACACCCCACTATCATTACCTCAATTCTACCTTACAAATCTGTTTAGATCAGAAAATGTACACTGCTAAAGATAGGGGCCCACAACCCAGGGGATCCAGGACAGATAAACCCCTCAGGACAAAAAATGAAAATAGAGATATCAGGAGGGTATGGGGAGAACGGGGAAATGAATCACAAGGATTGACATATGACCACCTCCCCGTGGGTCAAACAACAGAAAAGTGGGTAAAGGGAGACAGCGACCAGTGTAAGATATGAAAATAGTAATTTATAATTCATCAAGGGTTCATGAAGTTGTGTGAGTGTGGAAGGAAGGGAAAAATGAGGAGCTGATATCAAGGGTTCAAGCAGAAAGAAAGTGCTTTGAGAATGATGATGGCAACACATACACAGATGTGCTTGACACAATGGATGAAGGCATGGATGGTGATAAGAGCTGTAAGAGCCCCCGATAAAAGTTTTTAGTACTAACTTTTAAAAGAAATAACGTAACTTCCACACTTGGTAAAATAGAGGTGCAGCAAGAAAGAGGAAGAGCCTCCATGCAGCTGCACATGTGGGTGGAAGCATAGAATCGAGCGTGAGGAGGGGCAGGAGCATGCAGCATTTCATTCTTTGTGCACATGTCACTGGTAGTTGGGGCTACCTACAAAGCAAAGAACAGCACTGCCGTTCGTGTCTCTGGCTGCAGTGTTTGTAGGAGCAGGCTGCCAAGCAGCAGTTGCACTCTTAATTGGTTTCCCACCAGCGTTCCGTGGGTACTTTTTCTCTTTCTAGTAAAGAGCCCAGCATAATGGTTAACCTCTTGACCTGTACCTGAAAGCTTTGTCACTGGAACACACCTCGTCACTCCATGGAAGAAACAAGAGGCAGTGCACTTCAGTAAAGTCTTACAGCCTGGACGAGTTGGTAGGCAGCATTTGGTTTGGTTATTGTTCTGCTATCATAATGTTGTTCAGAGTCAAAATGAGCTCCAAGGAGCTGAATGGCAGCAGCCCTTTCCAATGGGATCTTTACTTCTTTCCAAAGCTGGTTCACTTTTGACAAACTCTATTACATCTTTCTGTGTTCTGAGAAAATGTCTCCATACATTAACCTGTCTTGTATTACCCATCCCTTCCATTTTTGAGCTTCCATAGTTCTATGAGTTCAGAAAAATTCAAATGAGCATCCACCTTTTTTCTGATCATATCCTTTTGCAAAAAAAAAAAAAATCATGGTGTAGAGATTTTGTATGATCTCCTCTAAATTCAAAAAGTGGAGAAGGACCATTATCTGCACCAAGAACTGACTACTATAAACTGGAGGGTAGTCACGCCTCCACCTTTGAAACCTTTGATCATTTTTGGTAATAGACACTTTCACAGCACTTTCTAGTGCTGGCTTTTTTTTTTTTTTGCTCCAACAATATAAAAATCTAACAAAAATGTCAAGATAATAGGATCATTAGAGAAGTCACAGATTAGAGTTTAGGATCAGAAATGACTTTGTATATAATATATATAGCTCCTCTAATAAGGACATTCTCTTCTCAACAGTGCCAATGGGGCTGCCTCTCTCTGGCCCTCTACCTCTTGTCCTTAGGGATCCTCAGTCTGTGGACTGCCCAGTCATGTGTTACAAAGTTCTTGGAGCCTTGTCAATAAGCACTCAAAGGTATATACTCCACTAAGAGAACTCAGTCTGATAGTGTTCCTCTCTGGCTCTGTGGGTCAGCAATACACGTTCCACCAAGTGTCATGTTTCTTTGGCCACCAACAGTCTGTCTTCAGGTACTCAGCTTTTTGTCTGTGAACTGGAAAGGCCACAGGACCATGTCTTCAATTATTTTCTGGTCTTTTGCTTCTGATGCTGCCATTTCTCTGTTTATTCTTTTCATTGTCTCCAGTATTTCTTTGTATCTGTCTCCTGGATTCAGAAAATCCTCAATGCAGGTACTGTGAGTTTCAAGGATGTCTTCTCCTCCTTGTTCTTCTTTTTTTGGTGGTTGTGAAGGTCCTCCTTTATGCCTCTGAGATGTCTCAGTTCAAATCAAGGAGAAAAGAAAAAATGACCAGTCCCTTTATTAAGGTGCCATACACTTTAATTGCATGGCCTTTCCTCACAAGGGTGGTGTGTGTTTATTTGCATAGTTCGATTGAGCTTTGGGGAGGAGTTATAAGGCCATCGCTACTAAGATCATAAGCAACGACGAGCTGATACCAAGGACTTAAGATGAAAGCAAATGTTTTGAGAATGATGAGGGCAACAAATGTACAAATATATTTAGCATGCAATGGGTGGGTATATGGATTGTGGTAAGAGTTGTGTGAGACCCCAATAAAATGATTTTATTATCATCCGTTCAAATATCTCTCTGTAAAGCACTTTCTACAATTTCAGATGGTCTGTAGATAAGAGAATCAAGAATTTTGGTTGCATAACCTTTCTGTTGTATTGTTTCTCTAATGAATCTGCAATCTTTTTAAAAATCATTTTATTGGGAGCTCTTACAGTTCCTATAACAACTCCTACATCAATTGTATCAAGCATATTGATAACCCTCATTATAAATTATTATTATTTTCATATCTTAAAACCAACTGCTGTCTCCCATTTCCCATGGTTTCTGTTGTTCATCGCCCTTGTGTGTATGTGGGTGGGGGAGGGAGGGGTGAAGGTGGGCATGTGGATTGGTATTATGTTGACCATTTTTGATAGGTTCCCCTCCTCTCCTTATCTTCGCCCTACCCTCCTGGTATCAAGTGCCCCATTTCTTTTCCTGAGGGGGTATCTGACCTGAATTCTGAGCTCCTATCTGTACTAGTGCACATGCTCTGGTCTAACCCAAAGTAAAAGGCAGGACTCGAGAACTGATAGTCGGGGAGGGAGTAGGGGGTGGGGGAGGGGGTTTGATGAAACCTCAAGGAACCAGAGGAATTTGGTATGTTTCATTATTGCTACACTGTGCCCTGGTTGAATCATCCCTTCCTGTGACCCTTTTGTGAGGGGATGTCATATTTTCTACAGATGGGTTTCTCATTCCTGCCCTTATCCACCTCATTCTCAGCAATATTTGTTTATTTGGGGTCTTCTGATGCCTATTACCTCTTCCTGTCAACATTTCAAGATTGCACAGGCTGGTGTGGTTCTTCCATGTTGACTTGTTGCTTCTTTCCTATGTAGTCACTTATTTAACCTCAAGCCTTCAAGACCCCAGATACTATGTCTTTTGGTAGCCAGGCACCATCAGCTTTCTTCACCACATTTGCTTGTGTACCCATTTTGTCTTCAGTGATGACGCCAGGAGGGTGAGCATCACAGAGAGGACTGTAGCGCCCACAACAGTGAGAGACACGATGCCCATTCACTGGAGCATATCTTGACAGAGGACAATTTCAGTTTTTTCTTCATTTATTGTAATGTTTGTTGGTGCAATGGTTCCATCTACATAGTGCAGATTGTTAATTCTGTGTCTCTAATCCCAATGTATCATTTTTCTTCATAAAGTCCTACTTCTTGGACTACAGACATATGTTTATTTATTGTACTTCACTTTATTGCACTCTCACACAAACTTCTCTCTCTCTCTCTCTCTCTCTCTCTCTCTCTCTCTCTCTCTCTCTCTCCCTGTGTGTTGGTAAGGAAACTGAATGTTTCTTTACCCTCAATAAGGTATGTAGGCAAGCAATTAGGAAAAAGTATGTAGGCAGGCACAATTTATTTTCCAATAGTATATGCTCAATTTGGTATCTTTGATATCATTTTGGTATTCTCAAATAGTACAAAATTTTTATAATGCTATTGAAAACTTAATGCACTATACTATAGAGTAAATACAATTTTGATAGACACTGGGAAGCCAAAAATAAAATGATTCACTTTATTGTACTTTCTTTTTAATTGTTCTCTGCAACCAAACCTGCAATATCTCTGAAGTATGTCTATATTTGTTTTGCATGCAGATTGAATAAATATGAGGAAAGAACCCTGGTGCATACATTTTCTGACTTTAAATCATGCGATCATTCTTCTTTTATTTGAAATATTGTCTCCTGGTCGATGTACAGATTCTTCTTAAGGGCAATTGAATGTTCTAGACTCCTGCTCTTTAAAATGTTATCTATGAGTTTTGATCCACATAATTGAATGACTTTGAGTAAGCAAAACACAGTAAAGATTTCTGCCCTTTGAGATCTGTATAATGCTTTTACTTTATCATTTCTTTCATTCCCTTTAACTGCTCTATGCTCACAAGCAAATTTTCGAGTATGTGTATCCATTTTGTCCTTTTATTTCTTTCTTGTTTTGTTTTGGGTTCACTTTCTTCATGTGGTATACTGAATGACATCCCCAACTTGTCTTGATTTTGATCATGACTTAGAATGTATCAATCCAGTTCTTGAGATGTCCTTTACATTCAAGTGGTTTAGCCTCAAAGTCACACTTTGTCTTTCTTTATCATATTTTAATTTTCTTTTTCAATTAAATTTACATTTAAATGAACATTTACTTGTCTCTTCCACAGTTGGCCCATGGACTTACATTCACTGATATGCTTGTCACTAATTGCCATTGCGTCAAGAGAGAACACTTTTGAAATTAAATAAAAAAATTTAGTTTAATATCAAAGTGACAAATATTTCCATCTAAAGCAAAAGAATCTAAAATGTTCTCCAACTTGACAAATCCCACTTATGTTCACGGGGGGAGTATAAACATGACATAAATATATAAATAGAAATCAATAATCAAATTAATATATAAACTCTAACCTTATTGTAGTCTGTGTCAACATTCGTTTTATTTTATTACAATATTGACTTTTATCAAGTTTTAAGTGAGGATAAACTTTTGTTTATTATTTATTCATATATTTCCTTTAAAGTGGACTTACTAACTTTTGGTGTCTTGAAATTTTTAGCTTACTTCTTGCAAGCTGAAATCAGGTGGAACATCATTCCGGTGCATAGATTCTTCTGTGATCAATATAAATTTGCTGTCCTTCCATATAACGTGGATAATTTTGTGATACTAAGAATACTGTCTATTTATTGTCACAATTTTGAACAATGTTTCCATTTTTAGATTGTACAATAAAGACAAATGGCCTCTTTCTCTTGATGAGAACTCCCACCTGCTATTTATCTTACAGGAAAGAAGCTGTTTTAAGCCAAATCCACTGAGATCCAGCGATAAGATCCTCTTACGTGTCACTGGAGCTGTTCTACAGAATGTAATATTAAAGGTTAGGTTTCATTCTGCTTGAGTGGAATTCCTTAACCAGGAAAACACGAGCAAAAGCAGCCTGTGGAGGTTTGACATGACAACCATTTTCATTTTATTGAAGTACAGCATGGATTGCAGATGTCCATTTATAGCTTATTTGAAAATCCTTAACATTCTTTGAAGCTTTCAAAAGTATATTTCCCAGGGGAAATGTTTCTTTTAGGTTACAAAAAGTTTTTCACCATTTTTACAGCTGCAGTTATGACATTACAATAACCCTTTTCAGTGTATCTACAAGTGTATTATGAAGATTAATGGAAAATAGTTGCTTGGTATGTGTTGCATAAAACCAACAATTATTAGTTCAGATAACTTGATGTTTATAGACCAGGTAAAATCTATGCTTGCATGATTATTGCATTTTCTACATTCAACCTCCAATATATTTCATCAAGTCCAGTCTGTGGGCAAATATCTGTTATGTCTTAAGCTGCAATTATAGTTTGTTTAAACTGAATATTATTTTTCAATATT